>JXOV01017308.1:0-21429 GCA_001014945.1 Clogmia albipunctata | reverse complement strand
AAGTTCGTTACTCGTTTTTACTAACAACATTACGTGATTAAATTTTTGTTTAAAATGCATTTACAAAAAATTATATCCCCGGCCCCAACTCTCTATCAATAAGTATCATTCATATTATTCGTTCGACCCAGACAAGTTTTCAAAGTGCGTAGAATCGAAGAGATGAACCGGATCATTTAATAATATAAGAATAAGTAATTTACTATTCTATAAAATTTGTATGAATTGTTTCAATTTGTTTCCCTATACTCTTCAACACTGCAGTAAAAGACGGTTTTTAATTTATAACCGCTGCGAACTGTTTTTATTNGTAGAATCGAAGAGATGAACCGGATCATTTAATAATATAAGAATAAGTAATTTACTATTCTATAAAATTTGTATGAATTGTTTCAATTTGTTTCCCTATACTCTTCAACACTGCAGTAAAAGACGGTTTTTAATTTATAACCGCTGCGAACTGTTTTTATTTTTAATAACCTTTATTTCACCACTTGTATCGAAATATACTATTCTAAAATCCTTATTTAATTATAAACTGACCGTTTACTACATTTATATCTAGAATATTCGATTTAATCGTTGATATTTTAAATTATAAAACAATAAGAGTAAAAATCAACGACAAAAATTTAGAAATCATATATATAAGTATTTATAATCTAATTACAATATTTATTTAATGTTGAGGTAAAAAAATTTAGTATAAATCTTCATACTGTAAAAAAAATGATATTGTCTCTTATTTAAAGTATTCGTATTTTTGTTTCTTAATTCCATAGTTTTAATCGTCCCTTATCAACGTCTCTTTCAACGCATTATCCGAGAGACCAACTTTGCCTCACCCAGACGGGGATGATTAGAACCGTATTTACCTTGTTTATGTACGTTTACAGGTAGAATTTTTCTTTAGCGAATTGTTAGGTGTGCTAATTTCCTAAACTGCAAGAAAATAATCTCAGAAAACAGGTTACTCCTACTCACTGATTAAAAATTAATATAAATCATTTTTTATTTTAAAAAAATAATGTGTTTTACATTTGTTATTTATGCAATCTTCAATTCTATTATGTTGCCAATAATAAGTCTTGCGTTCACAAAAATTAATTATATTGAGTAGTATGATAAAAGTACTAAAACAAAGAATAAATTCGATTTGCAAAGATTTAATAAAATTTTAAAAAATTTTAGAGTTGGTTGTCGATCAGTATTTAAATAATTGTGTTCAAACTTTATAAGTATTTTAAAAAAAATATTATTTTATAATGGAAATTTTAATCAAAGATTAATAAATTAATTAAATAAAAATGGTTTCCGTCGGTTTTTATAAAATAACCGCTTAAATTTAAATTTAAAACGAAGCCTAAAAAAGAGTGAGAAGGCAGATGTTTGTTTTTTGTCACATTTGACGTTTTGAAAGTTATATAAATTTTCTGAAAGTTAATAATTTTCGAAAATGTCTTCGCAACCCTTTCTGAGGAACATTTTCACGGATTTGACTGGTGCCATCCCTAACTCCCAGCATTATGATAAATGTGGTGAAATGGAAATGAAAATGATGGAGTGTATGGAGGTAAAATCTGAAAAATTATTTCTTCCGGACAAATCTCCAGTCCAAGTTTTTGATATTTTACAGGCTTACGGTTTGGACAAGGGTCTAAAAGTATGCACCAATTATCTCCAGGACTTCCAGGAGTGTGTCGGTCAACGAAAACAACATATGCGATTCCTTGTAAGATTTATATTTTAAGATTTTCTTAAATTTGTCCTAAAATAATACTGTTCTCTATTTTAGACTATGAGAATGGAAAGACACAAGCAATATTTAAGAGGAGAATTGGGCGAGCACTACGCTCCACCACCACGAGTTGATGCCTATTAGTTTCACTTGTAAATTGAAGAAATAATTAATAAATGAGTTGTATTGGAAAAATGATCATTTCTGTTTTTTATGTTTGTTTATTTTAACCTTTTTTTTATTATTGTATACAGTGTTTTTTATTCGTCGGAGTGCGTTTTCTTATTCATATATTTTATATATGAATGAGATGAATGCTATAATCCCCGAGCGGGTTCTGCATCCAATAACCAATCGAAAATGTTCCATTTAAAATTTTTATATTCCAGTTTTTTTCTTAAACATTTTTTATTGGTGAAGTGTTGAAATAAGGTTAAATTTATTTAATAATTATCAAATGCACATATATTTAAATAAGTTATTATGCCAAAAATTCCAATTCCTTGATTTGATTTTACAAAAAAAAATATTTAAAAAAATATTTTTTTTGCAAATATATTAGTTTATTTTGTTGTTTTTCAATAATTATTAAAAACTTTTGAAAATTAAAATATCTTATTGATCAAAGAAATTACCAAAATAAGTTTTTAATATCATCATTATCGTATTTTGCTTTTGACTTCAATTGAATTCCCGTACCGAAATATGACACATCCTCAGTTATAGATTAATTAATTGACAGTATAATCTCATTTATTCGCGCGCGCGTTTTATATTCGGGATTTTTCTCTGATTAGAATTATTTTTAAAAAAAATTAAGAACTAAATTTTTCAAACCCTGAACTTTTAATTTTTAATTAATATGGTAAAATCTAATTAATAATTGAATTTTTTTTATACAATTTTGATTAATTTACATTTGTATAATCCTGAATAAATAACGGCTTTTTACTATATTAGTCGCTAAATTGAAAATTTATTCGCTGCTGAATAATAAAAAACCATAACAACAACAAAATCAAATTTGGACTTGACTTAAAATAAATAATTTAAATATTTAAAACAATTATCTTATTTTAATACTTATTGAAAGTTGAGGTTTTAAAAGAGAATGTGTGTCCATAATTTATTTCAACTGATAAGAATAATATGACGACAATTACCAAAATATTGGGTTATCCCGTAGTAACTTAAATCTATGTTCTAATACCATATTGGCGTACTATCATTATTAACCTAGGAGACCTACTTTGCCTCACCCGGAAGGGGATGATTAGAACTGTTTTCACCCTCTTTAAGTATGTACTCAGGTAGAAGTTTTCTTTAGCGAATTGTTAAAGATACTAATTCCTAAAGTTCTCTAAGTAAAAAGTATTGCTATTTTAATTTTATTTAAACGTACATGATGGAAAGATTACTTTAACTATACCATATTTCAAAACTCATAAGCTGTCTATGGAAGAAGTTTAATAATTAAATTCAATAGAAACAAGTTTTCCAGTTTTGATTGTCGTTAATTTTAAAAAATTTCCATAACGATAAATCCTGGACACAAATCGAATAGCAAGGACACATTCCAGGCAAAAAGGGGTGGTTTTGGAAGGGGTGCTGGAAGATAATACATGGCGTCAGATTTTCCATTGTCGGGATTGTTTAACGTGAGAATAATTTAAATTGGAGTGGATTTAAATGAAAATATCGACGAAATCCTGTCCTAATAGTGTTCCAAGTCTTCCTAGAGTAAATAGTGATAGTTTTTCACCCATAGCTTGCGTGATATTTACAGTATTCGATTAGGGATAAAATGTCAGTGTTTTACAAGGGTGGCGATGATTCCGAGTTGCTTTAGGTAAAAATACAATTAGATTTATTTGAATCCCACAAGGAAATCATAGTTCCGCATTGTAAAGTCATCGAACTGGCGGTTTGGATTGGCTCCCTTTCAAATTGAGTGGTATTTAATCCTGGTTGCCGCGCGCTGTAAATAATTGAAATCAACATCCTTTTCATTGATTCCATCGAACATCGAACGCGCGGCCGAATTATTTATTTATTTTTGTGGCACACGACGATTGCCAGTCAATTTATGGGTCAATGAGGAGTGAAGAGTTTCCGGAAATGTGTGCCGTCGTGTTCTACTAGGAGAGCCCCCTTCTTTCTTCTTCCAGCACGACGATGCGGCAACAATGCGAGTGAGCGAGAGTTGTGTGTGTGTGCGGGCAGGAGGGAGAAGGGGGTTGCGTGGGCGGCTTTTTGTATATTTATTCCACGTCCTCCTCATGGTCACTCTGGCCTAGTGTGCGTTTTTGTGGTGATATTTGCCGACGACGGATGACAACAGTCAGTCATTAACTTGCTAATTGAACATGTTCAATCGGTATTTTCCTATTTTTGCCACCCTCATTCCTTTTTATTGTTATATCGGTGTGTGGTGCTCATCGGCTCCTTGCAAGGAAAGGGAGAGAAAAGAAAATAGGAAATTCGGAAGCCCGCCTATTTCTAATAATAAATAAATCTCCGACCAGAAGCGGAAACCATGACCTATTTATTAAAAGAGGCTGCTTCTGCTGCTGCTTCTGTCTCCTTAAGTATAATAGGAGCAGAAGTAGTAGCAAAAGCAATACATAATGTGACTTGAATTTCTCATCAAATATTCCTCCTTCTTCTCTCTATATCTGTTTTTAATTCCAGGATTAATTCGCGATAGATTATCAAAAATAGTGTGTGCTGGTGGTGGTGCGCGCGGTGAGGATATGGGGGTAATCCGCCGCCCAAGCAGTCCCAGGAATAATGCAACAACAGCCCCGCTACATTCCGTCCGTCTCTGACTTGTACAACACAGACGAAATTGAGTTTCTACTGGACGAGATCAAGGACCTGGAACCGGCCTGCTGTCAGCTAGAAGACATACAGGTACAGAACGAAACCACCGACGAAGACATACCACGCCAATCGTCGTTGAGATCGCGAATCCGGCAATCGGCCAGTGCCAACTCCTTCATTTTAATTGTGCCCGATGGTCGAAAAAAGAAGAACATCCGGGCGAGGAACAAGAGCAAATTAAAGCGGGTGAACGACGTGTCCGGCAAGGAAGAGACCCTCATTAAGCATCATGAGGTCGATGATGATGACAATGATGCTGCTGGTGAGGTGGCAGTAGAGCGGCCCTCTTCCTTTCTGGGCCGTATCTTTGGTAGGAAATCGAATAGGAAAAGTTGTAACAGAAACGAAATCCAATTGGTCGATGCTGAGTCCCCTGTTCAGCAGGAACAGCAATTGTCAAGAAAGAAGACGGTTAATGTGGTGGCGACAGCAACAAAGCAGGACGGTGATGAGATTAGAGTAAATGATAAAGTTTTAAAGAAAGACGCGTCTAACGTAAGTAGCTCTCCCGATTGAGTTTTGAGTGGCTATTATTAAGAATGAATTTTGTATATTTTGAAACGTGTGCTGTATGGTGTTTGTAAAGTATTGAGTAAAGGAAGCAACGGGATGAGAAAAAGATACTAGTGGGGAAAGGGACTACTACTGAGAAGAGTCCAATTATTTCCCTAAAGGTAGTTTGGATTGTGTTCTTGTTATTGTTGGTGCGAGACAATGAAGAAACACAAGGATAATAGGCAGTTAATTTAATTTCCTCCCGGCCCAAGTGTTAGACAAAGTAAATCGCGACCGGGAAATGTATTTTGTTGTGGCGTGGCTTTTCGGTTGATTTTCCGGTGTTTGCATCCTTCCCACTATTCACACTCCATTAATTGTCTCTAATTGGTGTTGTGCAGGATTTCGAGATTGCTGGCAGCAGAGCGGGCGAGATTTCAATATCACTGGAATCACCACTTGGCACGGTCACTTCCTGGGATTCCCACGCTCAATACCGCCAGCGCATCGGACTCTCACAAATGTCATGGGGCGTACAACTGCATTGTGATTCGGCACACCTCAAAACACCCACCGGAATCGTCCGGATTTTATTGGTGGTCAGTTTTCAAAATTATCCAACAAATATCAATCATTTAAATCTGTCCATTCTTTCCAGCTCTCATCCGCCGTCTGCCTGGCATGTGAATGCTCGGCGGGAACCGTCCAGGTTGGGCTATTCTTACTGCCACTCATCGGACGACTGAGACTTATGGTAAAATTATTCCAAAATCCACTTTACGTCCGTTTTGATAAATTAAATTTCCCTTTCAGGTGTTTTGTGCCCTCTTCTCGTTGTTGGTTACGTGTTTGATGCTTTTCTTGGATATATCTCATATTGCTCTCATGTTTCCTTTTAATTGGGGGAAAGTGAACGCCTGGATGTACCTCAGCATTGGACTGTAAGATATTATTTTCAATGTGCTTCATATTGTGAGATATTTTATTACATTGAATTAATTACTATACTTCACTATTCAAATTTCCTTAATTTTAAATAATTTATTTTTAATGAAAGTACTTTAGAATAACTTTAATAAATTAATATTAATCCGCGTATAAGTGAAAATAATTTATTTAATTTGCACTTTAATCCCTTTTCCATTATTAGCATCATTTAATTTATATGTAAATTTAATCTATTCACCATTTTATCTTAAATCTGCTTATAGCCTATTTCTCATTGGGAGCAGTCTTTTGGTTCATATGGTGTACTTTGCTGAGGCGTTCTCATGGGTTCCAAGGCACACGAAAGACACGCTATTTGTCTCTGCGGTAAGATTTTATCACCAGTTTTTTTTTTCTAAATTGTATCGTAATTGAATTTGTCTTTTAGGTATTTGGGTACATTTGTGCTGTGGAGGCGTTACTTCTATCAGGTTTTGCATTGTGCAAATCAACAAGGTACTTACAGGTGCCTGAGGACCAGAGTGAGCTGTTTGCCCAGGATAGGGAATTGAGTCCAATGTCGAGCAATACAAACACAAAAACCAGTTCGAACCGGCGGAAAGGAAAGCGAGGCGATGGTGGAGTGCCGAATCATCACAGCTCATTATCACGTCGAGAGGATAGCGGTTTGGTTGAAGGGGTTCAAGAGGAGGAAGAGGAAGAAGACGAGGAGGACGACGAAACCGATGAAAATCAAGTGATGCTGGATGGAGATCTTCCAAACCATCGTAGTGGTCACAATAAGCCTTATATTCCTGGTAATTTTTTTGCCTCGCCATTTTTATTAGGATTTAATTTGAAGGTTTTGCATAAATGCTCAACGACGTATTTTTTATTTTATAAGGGAGATTGTATGGTTTAAAGCTAATCGATATTTGAATTATTAATTGAATCTTTTAGTTAAATATAAAGTTGATTTTGAAATTTTGATAACAAATAAGATAAATTTAAAGGTTAAATGGAAGTAACACAAATAAAGACTTTCGATATTAAATTTTAGTCCGATAGACTATTTTAAATTCTAAAGGTCCTCGTAATTTATAGATTAATTGATTTCTCTATAAATAGGATTGATGCTTTAGTTACCAGTTTTATTGTGTTAAATAAAACAATTAAATTGTAATTACCCAGTTTCATTTAATTACTTTTGAATTGTCCAATTTTAGCTAAACGTCCGGACCAGGCTTACAATAAAGCGCCAACTTTGGGGCATCATCATCAGAGTGTGAAGACAAATAACCGATATCGTCAAGGGTATCATTATCAGCCAATTGCGTCGACGTCACAGCAGAGCCCGACTTTTGTGCTGGATGACGCCGTTCCTGGTCCATCGTCGTCACGATCCAATGACAATTCAACGGCGTGATAGTCTGGAGGTGACAACAAGTGAAATTAGTTTTTAATGTAGTTTATTTGAAAGCAGCTGCAGCAGCAGTCGAAAACAGGTGTAATTTTGGAACCTGTTCCGCGCGCGCGTTTGTAATCCGTCGTTTCCGGACCGAGTCCTCGGAGTCACTACGTCCTTAGAGAGTTCTTAAATTATTTATTTATATATATGAAAGAAAAAAAGTGAAAAATTATGAATAAGTAGTTATTTATATATAATCTAGTCTAGTCACCCATTTATTTTTTTAAACCGAGCGACCCCAAAACCAACACAACACAGGGGTAAAATTAGCAGTTTATTGGAGTGGGATTGGTCCATAACAAGGACAGCAAAACCCCACAGCATAGTGTTGATATTGATTAAACTAATAACGTCGTAGTCGATTTGTAATATATAATTGATAAAAAAAAAAGTATGTAAAGAAAGAAAACCAGATAGTCACAATAATGTAATGATTAGAAAATGGGATTTTCGGCTTTTTTATTGGGACAATTCAAAAAGTGATTTTCTAATTTTATCACACACATATATTCGATTTAAAAGCGTTTTTAAAACTACATCAAATGTGAGGTTTGACAAATCAATTCAACCCTTGAAATTCTCCCAAAGAAAATGTGAGTGTGTGAGTGTATTTAAAGTGTGCAAGTGTTTTCAAAATTCCCCCTAAATCTTCTCCTGTACAACAAGCATCTCATGGAATATTGGCAAAAAAGGAACGATTCTCTAGATACAAACCTTGGATCATTAAGAAAGATCTTCTAGAATTGTGTATGTTATATTAACATAGGAAATGATATTGGAATTATAACACAAAATTATCCCAGTTCAAATGTGATTTTTATTTATTTTAGAAAAAGGATTACAAAATCTTCTACCTATAATTTAGTTCTGCTATAAAACAGCTTTACTAAAAATCCGGTTTCTGACGATAGTTACGCTTTGATTGGAAGTAGTATTTAATTGTTCTCCTTACAATTCTCCCCATAAATAGTCCTTTGGTAAAGAAATTTACTCTCTAACTCAAAACGAAACAGATGCAACTAAAAACAGGGTGAAACAATAATGACATATGTAATAAATATTTAAAAGTTAGCGATAATTTAGGAAAAAGGCTTACCCTATGTTTCATTTCATTTGGCTGTACTCTTTGATTTACGATCCATATTTGTAATTCCCTTTTAGGTCAAACAATCCAATTGATACAATCATAAATAAGCTCCAAACATAGACACTAATGTACTTTACTTATAACAAATGGGAGAACTAGTAATTAGTGACGAGTGAACATAATATTGAAGTCAGTTAATCGATTTTGTATCCAACAATTATTACTGTAATAATACTCAACACATCTACTCTATGTTATATCAATAAAACAAGTCAAGAATCTTTTGTATATAGTAAACTAATTAGCCAAGTGATAGGAAGAGTGAGGATCCGTATGAAATCGAAACCGTTGCGAAATTGCTCTAAATCTTGTCCAACAAATCGCCCTCCTCTTTGAATATAGCCATGTTCAGGTGCATGTTACAAAAAGTATATAATTAAAAAAACATTTATGAATTTGTGAATAAAAGTGAACATATAATACCAAACCATGTATTTCAATAGTTTTCATTGAATATAAAGGGAGCCCCAAAATTAACACAACTTTTGAATTAAAATTCAAAGAGATATAGCTATTACTTCGTTAAGTGAATCATATTTATTTATTATCAACAATGGAATAACCTATCTGGTAAATAACTCCAGGATAACGATTATAGGACCATATTGTTTTCAGGACATTTTTCAAGAGTATTTAGTCCAGTTGCGGCCATATATCCTTGATAACGTCTCAAATATAATCATTAGGGTCTTTAATCGATTATGAAATATTAAAAGAGACCATATCTATCATGTAGTTTCAAAGAAATAAAATCTAAAGGTGTTAAATCACAAGATAATATTCAATTGTGAAATAGATAGTTTCTTTCCAAAGCCTTATTTTCAAAAACTAATGAAACTATCAAACCGTTAGCTCAAAAGCTACAATTTGAGATTGATAATGCTTTTCAATGATCATTCTTAGATTTTTCAAGCTAAAATTTCGACAATTAAGCTTATTACCGTAGTTTCCAAAATGAAAATTGGCCCTACCATGAAGACTATTTTTATTCGAATTGGTCTTAAAGTATATCATACAATCGTTATCCTGAAGGTTATTTGGCCGAATGGTTATTCCATACAATACCCTATCTAATGTCCATCATGATTCATTAAACGAATTAATAACAATAGATTTAAATATCTCTTTTATATTTAATTAGAAAATTACGTTAATTTTCCAAAAATTATTTAATTCTAACAATATATAATTATCCAAAACATTCAACATCTTGTAGATATTTTGGAAATAAAATCTTTGAATATACAAAAGTGAATGAACCAATAAAATGATATCACTGATTCTTATCAAGATGTAAAATATAATATTGACAAGTTAATAATTTGGCCATTATCAGTGACCCAGTGCCCAAAATCACTTTCAAACCTATTAATTGTCGAATGAGCAAATATTTGAAGAAATTTATCGTTTTAATATGCCCATAAAAAGATAATGGAAAGACAGTACAAACACAGTTGCAAAGAATCAGTTCGTCATTTCCCATTTTTTCAATGGGCAGTTGCGAATCGATCTTAGAATGTTTACCAGTGAAAGTGAGATCGTGGAAAAGGATTTTTCCGCAGCCAAATACTTAACGTCAGTGGAAGGGATTCTAAAATTAATTGCAATTGTAAGTCTAAATTTAAATAATTATTTAAAATTTTAAAAAAAATTGAATTCTTCTAGGTTCTTTTAATATTATCACCAGTCCTTTTTGTATTCTTTTCCTCATGTCCTGGCGTTCCGGATTGGTACTTTTTGGTGTTTCCTATTGTAACAGGAATATGTGGAATATTTAGTGTTCTCTTTTACCTGATTTACGTTTGCGGAATTGCTAAACGTAATTTTAAAGTGTGGAATTCAATTGATATTGTTTTGACTATGATCAGCTTTATTTTAACAATCGCTGTTTCAATTCTAACCATGGTCACTTGCAACGAACCCACCAGCTCCCAGGAATATGTTTTCGGAGTAAGAATTTCATGTGCAATTTGAGTCATTTAGAACTATTTATTGTTATCTTTTTACAGCCCCTGGCAATTATTGGTGCAGTTTGCTTAGCAATCAGTGTTTCTGTGTTACTGATAAAGTTCCGAATCGATAAAGATCCCGTACTGGAGGAAAATAATGACGAGATTCCCAGGAATGTGGAAACTATTTCTGCTGCTCAGTATCGAAAATCGATTTTGATTTAATTATTACCTAAAATGTATTAAAAATATTTATAATTAATTTTTTGCAATCCCGTATCGAAATGTTAGCTTTTCGACATCGATTTAATGCGTCACTTTTTCACTAATATAAAACTTTTGTTCACTAAAGTCATAATCTACAGATAAATTGGTCACAACTTAAAAGCAGTTACATTTTAATAATACATGTTGGACCATTATAATGACAAATATTTATAGTTATTTATACATCTAGGTCGATAAGGCAATAAAAACACTAGGGTTTTAAAGTACACGTGCTAAAAAAACAACTTTGACAAAAAAAAATTTTAGTGGCATACTCTTAATATCAATTTTATATAATAAAAATGCATAAAACTAGTTTATGCATTTTAGTAACATTAAATTGGTATTATGGCACTTAAATTTCTTAGGTCAAAGTCGTATAACACAAGTGCTTTTTCTTTATTATTAAAGTGTGACCTCCGTGAAAAAAATCATCGAATTGAGCAAATTTAAATGAAAGTTTTTTTTATAATGGAGTTTGTACTGTAAAAATTGTCATTTTAACTGTTTAAAATTAAATGGAATATTTAATGGATAGCATATAGTATATCAATCGATTGAATTACGACTACTTAAACTGTGTGTAAGAGAGGAATAATATATATAATTCCGAAATTATGGGACAGGGAAATAAATTTAAAATAAACGATTTTTTTTACATTTTTTGTTGTGAATTTATTTAAAAATGCATAGAATCTTGAATGAAATCATTAAAAAACACTATGTAGAGTTTTTTTTTTTAAAAAAGGCCCTTGCTTTATTTTATCAACCTATTTCATGTATTTTGATTATTGCAAAAATATATGTCCTGCTGTTGTTTTGAGTAGAGTAATGTGACAATAAGGTCTACTGTAATGTCCTACAACGAATAACTCGTATTTTACTTTCGTTTCCTGATTAAAAAAACATCAGATTTTACACCCATGTAGCAAAAACAACTATTTATTTAACTTTTTATGTAAACAATATTTCATTGTAATAAAAATATTTATTATTCGTTTTGAAACAACAATACATTGTAGTTTTTGTTAGTGGAATAAAAATGTATTTTTATCCTTGGTAAATTCCAAGGTCCTTGGAAATCAAAACAGAAACCATTTTCATCATTTCGTCCTTGATTCCGTTAAAGTGGTCAATGGTTTTGGCTTTCATCTCGGGCCAGTCAGCCAATTCCTTGTAGATTGGGCGGACAAACTTCATTCTGAAATTACTGTCAGCAAAGGCGAAAATAGCTGGGACCTTGTTCTCTAAACGAGCCCAAATGCAAAGACGTAGGTAATAAAACTGAATCTCTGCGTTCTTAGTGCCTTCAATGTTGTAGGTTTTAGCCAGAAGCTCCACCACATCGGGTTTTAAAGCAGCCTTGGCATCGATGATCTTGGAAAGCATTTCAATTATCTGCTGGCTCGACAAGGTCTCCTTAATTGTGGCGGATTGTTTGATCGCTTCTAAATCATTTGTCTTCCACAAATCTGCATGCTTATTTGCCTGGTTCGCAATTGAATAATCCAATCTGTAATTTGAGGATTAATTTTAGATAATTTTATAAAAACAAATTGACAACCATACTTTGGAAGATGTGGTGGCATTCCCGTGCCATATAACCACGTATCCCAATCGATTTGGCTGAGAGGCTCTTCATATTTTGGATCATCAAAATATTCCCACACAGTCTTCTTAAAATCGTCCGTGAAAATCGACTGGAATTTGTACTTCTCCAGATAGGAACGGAAAAATGGTTCAAAAATCTCTGAGAAAAGCATTTATTAATAAATCATCTAGAATTAAAATAAAACATTTACCTGGTCCTCCAAATAAGTCCTCTAAATATCTTAAGAAGGTACATCCTTTCATGTAAGGTACGGTTGAGAAGGCGTCGTCGGGACTTAGATTAGACAAGTCGACTACTAATCTTTGTACGTCGGGTGTATTCTTTAATTGGGTCTCAATCTGTAAGATTAGAATGGATAATGAAACCTGGTTAATTTTATATGTTATACTAAATGCCAAGAATTAAAAAATTACGGAAAAATTCGAAATCTGGTCAGCCTACTCAATTGTCAGGAGAGACAAAAATGTATAATTTTAGGAGAAAAGATATTTATTATAAATTAAAAGTTTAATTGAGTAAAATACATTAAATTAAATGTCAATAAATAATACGTAAATTAAATTTCAACCATAATTACAAATAAGAAGTGCTAAATTTGCGGTTTTCAATGATAAAAACTGAATTTTTTCAATGGATTTCTCTGTTTAAATTATACTTACACAATCCTTCAGTTCACTAATGCCTCTGATAAAGTGAAAATCTCTGTACAGGGGACCGAAGATTCGACCAAGAATTTTCTCTTCAGTAAATACTGTAAATCCTTCATTCAGCCAAAAGTGTTCAAAATTTCGGTTTGTAACAAGGTTTCCAGTCCAACTGTGAGCGATTTCGTGGGCAACGACACTGGCCAAAGACCGATCTCCAGCGATGATCGTGGGCGTAACAAATGTCAGGCAAGGATTCTCCATCCCGCCATAAGGAAAACTGGGCGGCATGACCAACACATCGTACCGCTTCCAAACATACTCCCCACAAAGAGCAATTGCCTTTTCAAGGAAATCAGGAGTCTCGGCAAATTCCCACGCTGCTTGTTCCACAACATCTTTTTCTGCCCATACACGAGAGCTTAAATTGAAAAATAAACAAGGAATAAATAAAACAGTCTTCTAATTTATGAATAACTAATGAAAAGAAGCAAAAGGCATTAAAATGTGCTGATTGCAGACATTTTATTTGGATGGCTTGTGAAAGAACTAATTAAGTTAAAAGAGAGTATAATTCTCTTTCTCTTGTTCCACAGAGTTTGGATGGGCGCACCTTCGGAAAAGAAAATCCGTCATTTCGGTCAGTAATCAGCTGCTATTGAGAAATGGATACCCAAAAAACGTTTAAAGTGGTTCTAATCATATCATAAGAATAAGTCGACATGATGATATTCAATTGTGTAAGATTGGCAAATGAATAGATAGGACATTTGATTACATAAAATCGATTGGTTAGACCCAGTCGGTTATTGTGTCTTTGATAGACAGAGATGTATTTAAGTTATTGATAACTCTAAAATATTTCAGGAAGTTTAAAGACGGAATATGTCAAAGAAATATATTTCGTAGATTATGATTTATTTTTTTACTAGTAAAAAATAGCACAGAATTTCACTTGTGAAGTCTTTATATGAAACTGGAAAATACCGAAGAAGTAACGGGACAAACAGTTTTCAGGACTTTAACCAATTGTGTATTGTAAGCAAATAATATACATAGCTATCAAATTAATTTTTATCTTAAAACAATAATTAAATCTTCTTAAAAAAGAAATTAATTTATATTTCACCTAGAATAACCAATTTATATTTTTGCACACAGAATTGTTTCAAAATGAGATAAATTAAATAATTAATTCAAATTAGAATGCTTGGTGAGACTTACATTGGAGAGAGATCTTTGGAATGGAGATCTCCCACGGCGATGGCCATTAAGTAGCTCTGGATGGGGACAGTTTGCTCAAATTCGGAGTATCCAGACTCGCATTTGATATTAATGCCGCTCATCAACGCGACGAGGTTTGAATCATAGCGGAGTTTGGCTGCGTAGGTGAATTTCACCGAAGGCGTGTCTTGGCACGGAAACACCGATCGGGCGTAGATCGGCTGGAACTGGCTGAAGAGGAAGGGGTGCTTCTTGCCGCTCGTTTGCCTGGGATTGAGCCATTGCAGACCTCCAGCTGTCGGCGAAGTCTCATAATTGATGACAATGTCGAGCCTATGAAATTTAAAATAATTTAAAAAATATATTCAAATTAGAGGTCAATTGACTCACCTTCCACAAGTTTTAGTAGGCAGATAGATGGTGAGCCTGGATCCAATTTCAGCCACATGCCCATCAATGTTGAAAGAGACGGGAATAGGCCCGGCTTCGGTGTTGATAGAGATTTGGGAAATGACCAATTCATCAATGTCCAGCAACTAAAATATCCGATAACAGTTGAGATAGGGATCTTTAATAGATTTATAGAGTACTTACAATAGATTCGACGTCCTTAAATAACTCAAATTGTAGCTCCACAGATCCCGAGATGTTCTTTTTCTCGAAGTTGATGGTCCAGTCGAAGTTTATATGCTTAATCTTCTCATTTTCCGGCGTGGAATACGAACTGGGATCGTTGGCACTTAGACGCATCTTCACTGGTCAGCTACACTTACTTATTGATAAAAACTGAGCTATTGATTGATTTGTAAATCTAAAACAACACAACAATTGAATTTTATCTTTATTGTTAGCCAGAATCAGAGGCGAATATGTTATGATCGTCGTAAAGCGCAGGTAGCTAATTAAAAAATTATTCTAAAATTTATTTTTTATTAAATTAGCATAGGTGGGCAGTAGTCCTGAAGACCATTGAGAAAAAGAGATTGTGTTCCCAAGCGCTAAAGTGGTCATCCATCCTTGTACTACCCACTTCAGATGTTTCTAGAACTGGTGTTTTTCAACACATAGAATGGTCGTTGACTAAATGAAATCTAAAATTTAATTTTAGACAATTTAGATCACCAATGAAAAATATCAATAACAATGAATAAAATAGGTACATATTTGTGCTACAAGAGTATGAAGTTTTTTGTTTTTTCATTATACACGTTCGATTTCTATTTCCAGTTAAGAAGATTCGCTCCTGACCTACACTTCAAAATTTGGCGGGTGCTTTTCCTATACCTTACTCAAGACTGTCAACAGTAAAACCTATACCGTTCGGCAAAATGTAAACAAACAATCTGTGTTCGTGTTTTTTAAAAGATTTATAAAAAAAACTCTATTTATAATGGGTGATTCTTCTTGTTTGTACTGTTCTAATAAAATAGAACCAAAAGCGAGTATCTTGAACTGTGTTCAGTGCAAAGGAGCGGTTCATTTGAATTGTTTAAAGCGACCAGGAACTCCGGGAGGATTTCTGGATGATGTTTTCTTCAATTTTACTTGTCTAAACTGCAGTTCAACGGGAAAAGAGATATTCATAAGGCAGAAATTATCATGGACTATGATAATAATCATTACAATCTACAATTTATCGATGAAATCGATCGAAATTAGCCATCATGGATTTTTCCATTATAAAATTCATTTGTCCTGTTTTATAGACAAAAACTGGAACTTTCTATTTACAGCTGACTAGTAAGTTTATCTTAAAATACGTCTTACCAAATTACAATTCTTATTATTACGTTTCGTTTTAGCAAAAAGAAAAAAATCTGGATTGGAACAATGAGCGGTGTTTTATCGACAAACCCAGAGATTTTTGTAACAGCGGGTTCGGGGTGGTGGAAGTTAAAGTGCAACGAAACTCCTTTATATTATTATGAATTATGTAAGATATAATTTATATTTTTGTGATAAATAGATCTAATAAGTTGGATTTTCCAGTGCAAACCAAAGGATTAAAAATAAAACCAACAACCAAGAGAATATTGTCTGATACTAGTCAAGATCTGGTTAAACGACCAAAAATAATTATTAAAGAAAAGACAAATGAAGACATTGAAAGCGAAATAAGGTAAGAATTAGAGGATATCAAATTTTGATATAGCTAATTGTGTTCGAATTATTTGAAGTTTGTCGTTTATGGATTATTGTTTAAAAAATTGATATTATAACACTAAAATTTGTTTTATAAGTCATTTTTATAGAATAAGTGCTTTAAAAAATTCATTAAAATACTAGTCTTCATAGTATTGGTTTTGTGTACAAATATAATTTTATTATTATTATTTCTTTACGTTGTCTTTCTACAGGGTTTAGGCCTTATAACTCCAAAAGTGTGTGACAGGGAAACCAAATGTTTAATTTTCATAAAACGGTGACTTTTTTTAGATTTTTGTTTTAATATTTAAAAAATGCAAAAAAATGTATATAACACGATTAATAAGCTTTATTAAACACACGGTCATTTTTACATAAAGTAACAACAGCTTAAAAAATCATGATTTTTTAAATTCAAATTTTTAATTTAGTTCTTTATCACACCTTCGTCCTATTCTAATCTACTAAACCATTCATTTCACAGTAAGCCAATTCAGTGGGGAACCGACTTCTATTTGAATTTGACCAATTTAATCAAACTTAATCACAAGAAATCTGGAGGTGTAAACTTTTGTTTTCTCTTCTCGTTCGGTGTCTTCGAACTAAAATTGGGTTTGAAAAAAAAACCGAAGGAAAAGAGAACATAAGTTACACGGCCCTGTTTGGAAAACAAATTGAGAAAGATAGAACTTTACTGCACTTTACTGCAAAGTATCATTTTGTCGCACGCTCATTGGGGGCTTTATCTAAAGCAATTGCACAAAACTTGTAAGGTTTCCCAAATGATGTCCTTATCTATTTATAAGTAAAACATTGATAAATTTCTTACTTATTAAGAAAAAGAATTAAAGATTTAATAAATTCTATTGTCGTCGCCGAACGCTATCGCTTTAACCAGATTATAATTGCTGAAACAGAACTCCCAATTTACAACAGTACACTATAATATTTTTTTATAATTCAATCTGTCAGTATTATTATCTATAAATATACTTTTAATGATACAGGGTGGATCATAACAAACATAAAATAGTAATAAGATAAAATTATTATTAAACACAAGGGCTGTTTTAAGTCACGAGCGTAGCGAGTGCCTTAAAGAAAGCCCGAGTGTAATATCTTGCTTTTCTTACTTTCACATAGGAAATATCTTTCGTTAATAGACGGTTTAAAAAAACCGAAAACAGTTGATTTAGGATTATTTAAATTTAAACCATACGATAAAAAAAGTTACAAACACACATACCACCGCAAATACAGTCAAACCCTACATAAAAACTGATGAATATATTAATTTGGTCGATTTCTTTCACGGAGGTCACACTTTAATAATAATGGAAAAGCACTAGTGCTTTAAAGAATTCTTCAAAGCACTTGTGCCATAAAAACGACTTTGACAGAACAAATTTGAGTGTAATAATATCGATTTTATGTAGCTAAAATACATAAAAAATTGTAAAGTTATTTTAAGTTTTTTTTAGTTATTTTACTTTTAATTTATTTATTTTTCTTTTGTAGAAATGGAGACTCTGGACACGAATCTAATTTAGATTTTTTATTGGACGATAAATCAAATATAAATCAGTTTAATATGGAAGACGTACCGGAAATAAGTAAAAATAGTCAGCCAATATCTTCATCAAATCAATTAGATGGAGAAATGGATCCAAGAAATATTAAGCTTGAAATTGGTGAATCTTCTGAAGCAAGTGGAACTACCCAAAGACCAATTAAAATAGAAAAGAGTTCTGAATGTGAATCCGATTTTGAGCAAGATTTAAATTTATTGCCGACATTATTAAATACATCTCAGAGTCGCCCACTTCCGTGGCTGGAAGATAAAAAAGCAATCTGCAAGGAGGAAAATTTGGTGTCAATTAGCGAACCTGAAGAGAGAGAAATGCTAGTCAAACTGAGAAATGTAATTGAACGAGATCCTGGTCAGAGTATACCTTCCAACATTCGACGATTTTATAGAAAGTTATCAGTAAGAGAACTGAAAAGGAGGAAAAATAAATCATTTTCGAGTTTTGATCAAAAATCAACATCACTCGCTGAGAGTAAAATAAATACTCTGGACAGATTCCAGACATTTACTTCATCTTGTCCTATAAGTTCACAGTCCTCATTTTATTCAAAGCTAGTTGGTCATGTCGACGAAGAGCCGTTTGTATCGCCTTACGTAGGAAGAGTTTTGCATCCATTTATAATGCGAAATAGGAAATCAACTCCTCTTTGGCTGAAATTAATGCTCGATCTTCGGTATAAAGTAAATGGACAAGATCCAGACAGAGCTCCCATCGACTACTGCTATGTTCGACCTCATCATCTATCGGCTGTGAATACATTGCTTCAAACATTATTCTGGCCAGGAATTGATAGTAAGTATTTAAGCACAAATTTAATCATTGTTTTTTTATAGTTCTTTATATAACTAGGTCGATTAGAGAAGACACTTTTAAATACCAGGGTTTAAAAATGCTTATCTACCGTGTTATATACAAGATGTTATCCATTTTTTTTTAAATTAACACAAAAATCCCCAAAAAGTATTTTTTGTTAAATTTCACATAACCAATTTAAATGGGAAGATAAAGAAAATTATATCTGTCGTCTCTCTCTTGCACATAGTCCAAATGATCGTGGTTCATTCTCAAAATCAGCTGTTTTAATGTTTTAACAGTAAACAATTCAGTACTTAACTGACTTATTTCATGGATTTAAAAATCTTTCACGGAAATCGCAATTTTATAACATCCTGTGATTAATATTTGTTTAAATACATTTACAAACAGTTATATCCCCGGTTTCAGCTGTCGAACTACTATGATCGTCAATACTATTTGTTTGACTTGTTTTGAAAGCTTGGATGGAGTGCATAGAAACGAAGAGAAAACCCGGATCTTTCTACTAGTAATTGTATGCCATTTAAAAAATGGGTTCTGATGAAAGTAATGAACGGGATAGTCTTCTTCGTAATATGAGTGTTCTGTTTCGTTGACAAAAACCTTCAATAAATAGAGTCTATATTGAATCATCAGTTTATGATGCTTATCACATCATAACAATTTGGTTAAACCCAGACCGGTAACGCTTGTTGTGTCGCCGAAAAAATATAAATTTTATGCAACAAAACAAATTAGTGAAACATACATTTTAATTATTAAGATTTCGATTATTATTAGTTATTTGTATCTCACCGTTTCTCAACTCCTTTCTAGTGTCCGAGTGTTTAACCTATCCTGAATTCAGTGTTGTGGCCTTGTACAAAAAGTTGGTAATTGGCTGTGGATTTTTAGTACCAGATGTGAATCATAACGAGGCCTACATTTCCTTTATGGCAGTTCGACCGGGCTGGCAGCGAGCAGGAATCGCCACCTTTATGGTCTATCATTTGATTCAAACGTGCATGGGGAAGGACATCACGCTGCATGTCTCAGCGACGAATCCCGCTGTGTGTCTCTATCAAAAGTTTGGGTTTAAAACGGAGGAAGTCATACTGGATTTCTATGAAAAATATATGGATCCGTCACTTCCAAGGGATAGCAAACATGCCTTGTTTTTACGATTAAAGAGTTAAATAAAGATTTATTTAAAATTAAATGATCTATTCCATTTAAAGTTGAAGTTATTTCTTGTAGTCTAGAAATGTGATGAATAGTCTTAGTAGCCGGTGACAATTTATGTCAAAATAATATAAATTAAATCAAAATTTTAGTGAAGTATATTTAAAATTAATCTTATATATTATTTAAGATATGAATTTAAATTGCATTTGAGGAAATTAAGGGAGAGATGAGGAGCCATTATTATCAAGTTTTGGGCATTAACCAAAATGCGTCGGATAAAGAGATTAGGAAAGCTTACAAGAAGTGTGCCTTGAAATTTCATCCCGATAAAAACAAATCGCCTGATGCCGAAGAAAAATTCAAGGAAGTACTCGAAGCTTATGCTGTTCTTTCGGATAAATCGAGAAGAGCTGCTTACGATAGAGCTTTAAATAACAATCAAAGAATAGGTAGAATTATATAATATTTTTTTATGAATTCTATTAATATAAAATTGATATTGAATTCTTTAATACACTTGTGCTATAAAACGATTTGAGAGAAATATTTTCTCTTTAAAGCACTAGTATTTTTTTCATTATTAAAGTGTGATCTCAATGAAAAAAAATCATCGAGACGTTCATGACTTTATATAAAGTCTAGGGTTCTATATAATAATACTTTATTTTATTTACCTAGTTCTATAATTCATTAATTAATATCTCCTAAATTTATTTTGCTAGGATGCTCAAATGGACCGAATTATTCTGTGGACGTGATCCATGAACATCTACGAGAAAATTTCGATCGCATATTTAGATATTCCATAATAAACCCGATGTTCCACAGTTACCCAAGCTCGATTTTTGAAGAATTGGACATGGATGACTTGGACGACGTGTTTTGGAATTTTTCCAGGACCAGAGGCACAGAGGAAATCGACTGGACATTCCAATTTTTAAATAGCCATTATACAAAAATTAAGCGGTTACATTCGAGGCGTACACACAATAGTCCGGTATATCGTCACAGATATGATTTTTCCACTTAGAATCTTAGTTCCTCATTTATAATTTTGTTGTAAATTTGTAATTCATTTAATAAAAATCTAATTATACCTATTTATCTGTTCTATGATCAAATGGTGGCATACCTTCTCCTCGGAGTGGGATAGAATCCTGGGCGGTTGTTTTTTTTAAAAGTGTTGTGTATATCAACAACATTGCCGAAAAATATCCTGGGAGTTGTAAGGTATTGGTACTAAAATAAAATTAAAATGGACAGATTGACTGGATCCGCTTACAACCTGTTTATGGTGCTATTAATTGACTAATAATCACTGTCAAACTAGTAGTCACTGAAATGTCAAAACCCGTTGGTTG
>JXOV01017294.1:0-30003 GCA_001014945.1 Clogmia albipunctata | reverse complement strand
ATAAGCCTATACTGATACTGATACTGATTTTGGAAATTTACAAAAATTAATATGAAAGTCAGATTTTTATGCATGGTTAAACTGTATTAGTTTATGATTTAATTGTTTTAACGGATGAATATTTGAAGACATTACTAGTGAATGAACACTATAGCAGACTATGAATTACGACTACATGTGACTAAGTGCAGAAGAGGCATATAAGATATAATACTTTCTCTATCACTCCAGAAGTGTTTGACAGGGGAACTTAATTTCAAATTGCATTTTAAAAAAACTATGTTTTATTAAATTTTGGAGTTATATTATATTAAAATGCATAAAATTTTTGAATAAAACGATTAGCATTATTAAATACTGGCTACGTTCGTGGCTTTAAAGGATTTAGTATTTAATAATGTCTTATCTTATCGACCTAGTGGAATCAATAACTACAATGTCATGATTGCATAACTAATTTAAAATTTTAATACGTAATTATCTCTCTACAAAATTGAATTAAACTAATAATTAGGAGCAGGAGAAAACTGAAATTGAATTACAAACTATCTGCTCTCGAATTTTAATTAATTAGACCGACCGCCATAAATCTGTGACATGCCACAAATTAAGGAAGCCACAGGTATTTCCAAGTAATCCAATCAAATTTGCATAATTTCAAACATCAAACTCACTTAATTTTTAATTATAGCAATTAAGTTATTTTTCGGTTTAAAATTGTCGGTGGCAAATTTTTTTGTTAATGGAAAATTGGCAACAAAAAAAAAGTGAAAAGAAAACCAATTTTCTATGGGAGAAATCCGTTTCTGGAGAGAAGACGAACGTGTGATTATATCTTGATGGCCGTTTAAGAATCAAGACGATGATTCCTTATCCCAGTCACGCCTGGCAGCCATACAGCAACATAATTCCCAAGTTTAACTATTACACTAATGTACTTTGTAAGAAAGCACAAGCAGCAGCAGCAGTTTCTAAATTTTATCCGCAAAGGTGGGCAAAGTGGGTGGTGGCGAAGGGGGATGAGGGAGGAAAGGAGAGGTGAACCGGTTGCCGAATGAAAATGTGTGAAATTTCAGGCTCTTCTTACTAAATAATATCAGGTTTTATTCATCTCCAGAGCAATAAAACGATAATATGGCTTTCAGGATGCGGATGGTTTTTGTGTAATAATATTTTGATAGTCCCAAAAGGGCAAAGAATTTAAATTTCGCATAGCAGATAATAATTAAAGACGTTTTAAGTTACGAAAACAAGATCTCAATCCTATTCAGGCAGTTTTAAATTATTTACGTAACAAAAGAATTATAAAATTTCATAAAATAAAGAATAATTTTTATCATTTCCTTTTTGAAGATAACTTATTTCTAAACAATTTGTGATAATTAAAACCATTCAAATAATTAGGTACTTTACAGAATCATTTGTATGTGATGCTATTCTTCCGGAAACTGATTGTAGACTTGAGACTAATTTCTTAATTTTGAAAATTGGCACAAAACAATGGATTATTCAATTCCTCTGATCACCTCATCTTAGAAGATGATTAGAAATATTATTGAAATATGAAATATTTTATATAAATTTTAAAATAATACTAATAAATTTAAATTTACAATATACTTAATAACGAATTAGTTTAGACTGTTTTAATCGTTTTGGAATTAAAAATGGGACTTGGGTACAAGATAAATTTGTTGAATCATTCTTGAAATTACACTACAAGTTATTAATCTGACGAAATCACGATCTAGGTATATTAAATCTTAAATTTATGCTATACATATTTAAACATACATAGGTACACAAATTTGTAATTCAATAGCAGTCACTTATTAGACACACGGGACCTTAATCAAATGTTTTAAGTATTCGAATGATTCACTATAGCAATTGATTTCCAATTTATTTATATGATACCTATCCCTAGGCTTTTTGTTTCTATAAGATAATATATCTATACAAAATCATTTTTAAATAATATTAATTCTATGATCGCAAATTTATCAATTGATTTATATTAACAAATGTAGTATCTTGGCAAGGGAAAAAATGAGTCATCTAATTCCCTATTTTTGGAAAAAAATATGTTCGTTGATTTGAGTTTCTTAATTGTTGTTTTTTCATAAATAATTATTTTAAAAAATTCATAATTAACAATAAATTAGATCAATGCTAAAATTTAAGATTTATTTCTTGTATAAATGTGAGCACTTATATCAATAATTTATACAAAAATTATGGATCTTTAAAATAATCTATATCCACTTTATCAGATGTCGAATTAAGATAATATATTATAAAATATTGTCTTTCCTATATATATTATATCAATTAAAACATATTGTAAGAAATTGTAAATTTAGTAGTGAAGGCGTCTGGTTGAGAAAATTTGTTGTCCGCCACTCTGATCGTGTCTATCGGTCTAACTGTGAGAGCTGTAAAATCTACAATTATTGCATTTTTTATTTTTTTTCTTCGGATTCATACTTCTGAAATTTAACGTTGTCTATTTTAATTTTGCCAATTCAATAGAAAATTTGAGTATTATAGGGTTAATCTTTTTTCATTATAATATTAGGAATATTATTGGAAATATATGTGCATTTAGAACATATAATTTTAATGTATAAAACGGTTAAAATAGATTTACTTTAAATTCGAAAAATAGTTTTACGTAAAATGCTTTGTATCTTTAAATAAACAAAATTTAAAGCCTTCTTTGTATAAATTCCAAATATTTTTTATAAGTATTTCATATCTTCTCAAGTTTTTCTCTTAGTTCTCTAGAAAAACAACAAATTCACTATAACTAAAAACTTACAGTTTTCTCAGAGGTTGAACTTTTTCTATATGGTACAAAGTACGAGTAATATTGTTGTCAAATGTTTTCGCATATGCGAGTTCATTATACTAAAACATGGGAAAATTAAAAAGGAAAACAAACTTTTTCTCAAGAAAAGGTCGACAACATAACGTAACAACATAAATTTGGTTGGAAGTTTCGGGCAATTTTGATTATTAATAATATGAACTAGACTTTGTTAAAAATTTACGAATATAAAGTATAAAAGAATATTAACTAACCATTTCAATATTTGCGAAAGTCAAAATGAATAACAGATTATCTGTACTCTGATTCTATGTAATGAAGCAGATTTTATCATGAATATTTCATTTATTGAAATTCATTGATCTGTTTATTTGCTATCAATGGTTTGAAGAATAACATGGTAAAATAATATACGTTATTTAACAAAGCTCACAGTTTGTTTTAATGTTCTGAGTGAAATGAAAACGTAATAACCCCGAAGAAATTTGTTATGAAATTGATATTAAATGAAGGAGAAATTACATGTAAATGTATAAAGTTGAAAAACCTAAAGAACAGTGCAGCTATTGGTATTGCAAATTTAAATTAAAATTGTTTACAACTGAACATCCCTAAAGAACCCAATTATAATATAATAAACAACAATGAAACTGAGTTTGGAAAGTGTTAATAAAGTTTGTATTTCAATGTTTATACCACAACCAATTCTACAATGTCTGACCGTTTCATAAAACAGAATAAACTAATAAATTGAACACAATAAACTTAAGCCGCACCTTAAGTTGTTTTCATAGTTAAAATTAAATATCGGTGGGTCATTTGATAGTTATTCATACAATAAGGTTTATAGGTTGGGTATTATAGAACAAATCTAATTTCAACAAAATCGTAATTTATTTTAAATTGTTGTATTTCTTGGTTCTCTTTTCCATGAGGGAAAATTTCAAAATATGAACTACATTTTTGTTTCAAGTTATTTAAAAGCCTTAAAAACAGCGCGGTTTTGCTCCCACCTCTTTGAAATTCTCCTCCGAAAGCACCTCTCTCAAAGAGGAATTCAAAGCGCAGCTCAGTTGAATGGAAAAGTAAAGTGTAAAATCATTCTTCCACTACTCTCAGTGCAAATGAAAGAGAATTTGATCTTGCTCCTCCGAAAATTGTGCACACAATTATTAAACTAAAATATTAAGAAAATACTCGGTTTCTTTAAAAATTGAATTCAATAAAGTTGTTACTGTTTATACATTAATGATTTATTATATAAAATGAAAAGAAAATAGTGTTTATTAATATTTTCACACGCATTCAAGTTTGGGCGCAAACCGTCCCGCTTTATCATCATCTCCGCTCGGTGGAGAGAACATAAGATTTACGTGAACTCCTCCGGCGCAAGAGAGAGTACAAAAAGAGGCGATAAATTGGCGTTTCGGAGAGTGGGATGAGTTTGCTCCGAAAACTTACTCTGCTTAAAAATAAACTCGTGTTATACAAGGTCATCATCAAACTTATAAGGACCTACGGCAATGGGCTGTGGGATTGTGGCTGTAAGACTTCAGTCAGCATCATATAACCCTTCCTATCAAAAACACTGCGACTCATAAGTGGAGCTACCTGGTTCATCCGAAATACTCTTATCAATCGGGACCTGAATATACCTAACGTTATGGACGATATACGCAGTTTCAGTACAAAAACTCTAGAGCAAGCCGATAGTCATCCCAACTATCTGGTGCATAATCCGAGCACATCCACAGCATTTCACCGCCAGACAAGTCATGTCTACATAGGATTAATTTATAAACAACTTCAGCAGTAGGTAAGTTTGTAGTTTCTGTCTTTGCAACTGTTTTCATCAAAATTTCTTATTATCTTAGATTATAAATAATTTTATTGTCAATAAAAAAAGGGATTTAAAAGGGTTAGTTTTTAAGAAGAATCCTATTTTTACTAGATGGCGAAGCTAAAGACGCGAATTGCACTTCGAGAAATGAAATTAAAATGTCGAGAAACGAATGCTATTTTCTCAATAATATAAAATCATAAATAAACTAAAACAAATAACAAAAACATAAAAATACTGTAATAAAAAAAACTAAAATTTAAATTTTGAAACTTAATCTCACGGAAAAAAAGAAAATTTAAAAAGCATGGCTTTAAATAAAATAGAAAATATTATGTAAAATCAGTTCTTTACAAAATATATATAATGTATAATAATATAATGTATAATACAAAATAAACCATTAAAAATATCGTTTATACTTTTTAAATCTAACATGTTTTATATGTGGAATGAAAAATCTTGACAGTTTGATTAATAGAACAAGAAGAAGCAGTGAAATGAAAAGAATAGAATAGTTATGAATGAATTGTATTTTTTGACTTATATAGATCTTTTCATGACATTGATGAAATTTTGTATTATGCTGAAAGTCTCTTTTTATAAGTTTGGATTTTTATAAAGAGTATAAAGCGTTGATGAGCCCCGCAGGTAAATTTCTCATCGTCAAAATATTTTTTTTTATTCCTCGAATAGAATAACTTTTTTACGTTGCGTTTTAAGTAAAATTTTGTGAGGTACATATATATAAAAAAAAATTAGTTTGTCATTTATAATTCTGATTTTTCTCAGTTTTTTGTTAGTGGAAAGATGTGTTAATCTGAAGAGCAATGTAATATTTCCAATGTGAAGTTAGTAAAACATTAAACGTGCTCCACCTAGAAGGGCAGCAAGCTAAATTCATACAAAAAGAACAGTTTGCTTTGTTTTAAACTCGGTCTCAAACTGTGTCAGCTTTAAATGTATTATGTCTGGAAATTACCAAATTGAGACGTTCGCCATCTTGCATTAGTATTGGTTTTGTGTACAAATATAATTTTAATATTATTATTNGGCAGCATGCAAAATTCATACTAAAAAGAACAGTTTGCTTTGTTTTAAACTCGGTCTCAAACTGTGTCAGCTTTAAATGTATTATGTCTGGAAATTACCAAATTGAGACGTTCGCCATCTTGCATTAGTATTGGTTTTGTGTACAAATATAATTTTAATATTATTATTTCTTTACGTTGTCTTTCTACAGGGTTTACGCCTAATTTATAGTTTTCTCCATCTTTCTATGGAATTTAAAAAAACGATGTGACGGGAAGAAATAATTTTTTTTAAAAATTATATGTTAATTTATTTGCATAAAGTTTGATATAAAACACGGTCGATGAGCATTATTAAACATTAGAGTCTTATAAATAAGGTCCATATTTTATAAAAAAAAATTATGCATTTTTAAATGCCGTATCTTATCGACCAAGTAGTATAAATACCCATTATGCAACAAAAATGTATAAAAAATATGGTACACAAAATAAATAATTACAAAACACATTTTCCAATAAAATTTTTTGGTATAGAATTTTTTTTTTTAAATAAATGAATAATCTATATTAAATTAATATATAATCTAAACATATTCAATTACCCAAATTACCTATCATCCAATTGTCACTTCTAAATGGAATTTAATTAATCAAATTTACGAAACCAATTTTCGAGACATGGAATCAATCATGTAAACTATCTTATAAATATATGAATATCAATGGATGATTGAAGAATCAAGTCCACCTGCTTAATTATACAATTCCGAATATATATGGATTCTATATGAATCGAATGTTATATGTTTGAATTACGCAAAGCAATCAAGCATGCGACGGGGCGGCAGCACATTGAACCGAAGAAGGCTTTGATGATTCGAAGAAAAAACAAAAACATAACCGTAATACATATTGAGTGCGATTGGATTGGTTTTCTTCCTCTTTTTCTCTGTGGAAACGGATGATAAACGTGACGGGGCAGGAGATTTATCGAACTTGATTAATGACCTGCGATTTGAGCCACAGGATCTCCATGTTTTGTTGCTATCATTTTGGCCACATGTTGTTACTCGTGTTTGACAGAAGAGCGCGCAAAAAGTCATTAGCAATTGGAGACTGTGATATTTATCATTATTCCGATGTCAATTTGTTGGAAAACAGGTTGAAAGCGGGAGCTGTTCAACAAATGAGCTCTACTTTTGCTCGATTTCTTCTTCTCCATTGAAAAATCCGCGCGTCTCTTTGAAATAATATTAAAATAGGGGCAACGAGAAAAAAAAACAAAAGACAATTGAATAAAGCAAACGTTTTGAGCCAACTGCAACATTAAAAATTTAATATTTATACTACTAGGTCGATAAACTGAGATATTATTAAATACTAGGGTTATTTTAAATCACGAGATTGACGAGTGTTTCAGAAAAGACTTGTTTAATAATGTTTTTCAATCGTTTTTTGCATAAAACTTTATGCATTTTTACAAATAATATAAAAAAAAACCATAAAAATTGATTTTTGTAGAAAATTTTATTTCCCAAATAATTTTTATATATGTTTCAATTTAGCTTTCGACAATAATTTCTTTTAATAACTCTCAATTTCATGAATTTTTTTAATAAAAAAATACATCTATTTATATCAACATAATAATAAAATTTATTGTATTTTTTAAATTTATATAGTTTTATACTTTATTATAATACATGATACGTCATTATGACATAATTAAAACTTGTTTCCAAAAGGCTTAGTAAGGAATTTTAGCCTAAGAAAATTTTCCCGCCAAAATTGTTCCCTTTGAAATAAATTAATAGAATTCAATAATAAATTTTCCTTACAATTCCGGTAGAGAACATGAGGAGTCTCAACCTTAACCAACGGGTTTAGACTTTTCCTGACTATTTGCTTTCAGTGTATTATTAGTCAATTAATATCACCTAGACCAGTACTATCCGCCAAGGACTCGAATACACGTCTTCCAAGGAGGCTGTCGAGTGCATTACTATTTCGTCTAGGAGGTACGTAATAGCAATTGTCTAAAATTTATATAAAATAATTCAATTTATTCAAATATAATATAATAATACGATCATAGGTATTTTTATTAGAAGGGTGTAAAATCAACCGTTTTTATAATGGAAACAGGGTTTTAAATACGAGTTTCAAGGCGATTCAGTTTGAAAACGGAATATATATTCGATTAAAACATAATTTTATGCAATTTCAAAATTGAAAAATTAATTTTTAATTTTTTGAATGAAAAACTTAATTATTTTAAATTACTTTACCGTCGTATGTACTACAATACTGTAATTAAAACCCAATGCAAAAACGGTTTTTCTGTTCTAATAATAATAATAATTTCCCACAACATTCCGGTATGGAACTAGGGGTAGTCTCAACCTCAACCAACGGGTGTTAGACTTTCCATGATTATTTATTTTCAGTGTATTATTAGTCAATTAATAGTACCTAGACCAGTAGAAAAAGATCCAGTCAATCCGCCCATTTTTATTTTTTTTGCGCCATTACTAATTTATAATTCGCTATGAATATTATTTTGCAATGTTATTGATATACACANAACCAACAGGTGTTAGACTTTCCATGACTATTTGTTTTCAGTGTATTATTAGTCAATTAATAGTACCTAGACCAGTAGAAAAAGATCCAGTCAATCCGCCCATTTTTATTTTTTTTGCGCCATTACTAATTTATAATTCGCTATGAATATTATTTTGCAATGTTATTGATATACACAAATGGGGAAACTTTTTTCGCGCTGAAAAATATCCGCCCGAGATTTGATCCCACGACCTCAAGGAGGCAGTCAAGGGTACTAACCACTAGACCACACAAGCGTTCTAGTTAACTAGAAAATATATTTTTTGCACTTTCGTATCGAAATATAAGCTTTGTGCAAATCTATATCGAAAAGTAGTCTTTCCTTCACGCAAATTGTTTTTGTAATTCTGCACCGAGTGCTTAAATAATTCAAAATTTCCACACAAATTGTCACCAATTTAATGAAATTACAATTTGTTGTATAATTGAAATATTTTCCGTTGAGAATTTCGTTGCACAATTTATAAAAAACCAATGTGTCTTGTCACTAATTTACTGAAATTACATATTGTTGTTATAACAAGTATATTTATTAAATATGAAAATGTCGTTGTGAGTTGTGGTTGCACAATTTTCAAAACCGTTGTGAACGATTTTATTATTAATTATCGATTAATGATGATGATATTTTTTTGTGAATTTCACAAAATAGCGTTCAATATACATGTGAAATCGGTTAATACTGCACCCATATTTTTATTTCACTAGGGCGAAAAAATGTCATAAATCTTTGAATAAAATTGTTTTAAAGTCAAAATTCCGTCTTCATTTAAAAAAAGGATTTAAATTTTAAATCCCTTAAAACAGTCAAAAACTATTCAAATAGAGACCGTTGCAACAGCAAAATTAGTTTTATGTGAATTTTTTTATGAAAATACAAAACAAAATATGTCCTGATTGTGTGTAAAGACAGTTTTTTAACTCGAAAACGATGAAAAACTACGCTAAAGGGTCGTTAAAACGGCTCATTTCACACCCTTGTTGCACAAATAATTATTGTACAACGTGTTGGATTTTTCAAGCACATGTCGCGGGTTGGGTTTAGTCCCCGGGCCGTAGTTTACCCATTTCTGACCTATATAAACTTAAATGTTTAGTTTAAGGGCAAAAATAGCGTTAGATTAATGACATTGATACAAATTTGGTGTTGATTATGACACATTAGTAGACTCAAACCAATGCAATGGCAAAAAGCTAACTTTTTAATGCAGGATTGCAAAATCTATTTTATTCACATTTTTAAGTTATATATTTTAGAAAACTCTTACTCATGTTTTGAGTAAAAAGCATTTAAAGTCGACAGTACCAGAAGGCCTTGCAGGAAAACAATAACAAAAAGAAACATAAAGAAAAAAAAACACTAAAATAAAGCCAACATTATAGAGTACAATTCTGTGCCAACTGCAACATAAAAAGGGATTTGACAAAAAGGAGCTGCAGCACCAAAATAATTTGTTAAAGTTTGTAAAGTAGTAGTTTTTTCATTGTTATTGACTATAAATAAAAAGTTGCAAACTTTTCCTGGCTGGCGAAAAACTTTTCTCCCCATTCCCAAGTCACTCTGAAGAGGAGAGGCGTCAGGAGATACAGGACAACAACAACAATCCACAACTGTTGAAGCACTACTGGCAGAAAAATTGCAAAATCAATCACAATTTCCACAAACTCACTGGATTAAAATTTATTTAAACCATTTTTTGTATTTGATCCCGGATTTTAGGCCTTTTGCTGTAATTTCCCACGGCCACACACACTTTTTGCACCCATCTTTGCCAACGCAATTCCACACTTTATCACAATTGATGGTTTATTGCTCCTCATCACTCAAATTCGCAACAGTTGAACGATTCGCAATGCGTTTTCATTCACGCCCTAGCACCGCAAGACTGGCCTGCCCTACGCCAAATCGTGCCCAAAGCATGATTCACAGTGATCCCAATGATGCTGAGAATGTTTGATATTGCAAATTCAAATTTTAGATTATTTGTTCTCAACTGTGAAAATCACGCATGCGTTTTTTGGAATTGAATGTAAGGAGGATGAAGAATGTGTGAAACTTAGCCATGACACTATTTTCAATGTTTGTGGTTATTAAATTGATTTTAGTGTTTTGAAATATTGAAATGAAACATTAATATTATTTTTATTTTGAAACAAAATTACCAATTTTTAAAAATGAACCAAATAAAGCATTATTGTTTAAATTAAACTTGACTATTAAATTATATTTTATATTCATAAGCAAACTTATGTTTTAATTGTGGAGACGCTTGGATATATATTTAATTCAGCTGGGACATCAACCATACACTTCACTCGGCAGCTCCACTAAACTGAGGATTCAATATAAAAGTTTGAGAAGCCTCCGTTAACCCTATCTAAACCAAAAATGTATCTTACTTTTTTATTTGAATTTCGAGACATTATCAAAAAAAATTATTTATGAACTCAACCAAAAATTAGATCTTAATGTTTTTGTTGGTTTTTGATTGATAAAAGTATAATTTTTTATTTTAATAAATATTTATTTATGCTAAGAGTTTAATTTTTACACCAAGGAACGAATTTTCCTTACTTTATTAATTTACTAAAAACGCTAAAAATCAAATAATCATTTGCCATGTACCAATAATTAAAAAGAAAATATTAAACGCGCGCCACCTAGACGGGCAGCAAGCTAAATTCATACAAAAAAGAACAGCTTGCCTTGTTTGAAACTCTCTTTCAAACTCTTTTTTAAACTAACTGCTTTAAATGTATTGTATCTGGAAATTAACAAATTGACACGTTCGCCACCTAGTAGAATATTTTTGAACCAAGTGAATTAAATTTAAAATTAAAATTTTTTCCTTAAAACACGTTTTAAACAGGATCTGGAAGATGTGTCATAAATAAAATAATGGCAGTTATGAGATTTTATAGTAAACCTTCTTAAAATTTTAGTTTTACAAAAATTTCAATTTAAATCCATTTACGACACCAATACTTACGTATATGTGTCGTGTACAAATATAATTTTAATATTATTATTTCAATACGTTGTCTTTCGCCACGGTTTAGTTCTATTGTGTTGAATTGTCGTTGGATGGTTCTGGGTTGCAATTGGCCCTACCTCTAACCAAGGTTCAGAAAAAATACTATTTACTATATTTGGCTATGCACTAACTTCCTACCACGTGATTTCTATTTGTTATTCTAGGTTCGTTTAGGTCGGTAGTTCTTCTAATAATTTTCGTATATCTTACAATTTCTTTTCCTGTCGCTTACAGCTCGGGGTGAGTCAATGCGTCCATATATCTTGCAATTAGTATACTTGTATTGTGACGAATCATCTCCATTGGCAGTATTTGCGTCGTCTACTTCGTGATGGAATTAAACAACTCTTAACGTTTCCATTGACTTCTGTTGAGGATTGTGCCAAGACTTCATTTTGATTACTTCAACGCGCTGTAGTACGCTTATTAAATTGTATTTAATCAGTCTCAGACACCAAAGTGTCCGCATGCGTTTAATTTAAACGAACACACAGAGCTTTTGACTCCATTGATTAAACTCCTTTACAGAAACTATTCAGATTTCCGATATATGTGATAGAGAAAATCGGCGAATGTAAAGGTAAAGTATTCCTGTGAAATATCTTTTCCGTAAGAATATACATCACTATATATTTGGTGGACCATACAAACTCGCTTAACCGACAATTTTGCTTTACAGATCGGACAAAGTACCTGTGGTGATCGGGAATCTGGTCGAGCACCGCTAACCGTCGGGAGACTGTGCACATTCCCCAACCGGTTATTCCTTCTCTTTCCCAGATTTCCCCTCTTTCCACCACAATGTAAATTATTCCAAATGTAAATAATAATTGTAAATAAAAATGAATTCTGTAAATAAAATAGGTCTATCGAGTTGGAACGTAACATCTGAGGAGGACCTCCGGAACCCTCCTCGATATACCCTTAATGAAGAAGCAGTCAAACAATTTTTAATTGTGTGAAATATTTTCTTTTCAGGGCAACCCCTAATAAAATAAAAATTCTTTTCCACAATGCAGCTGAAACGATCAATTTGAACATTTGAGTGAGGTCGGTTAAAAAGTATAGTTTTAGTTTTACCCCTTAATGTTAAAAATTAGCCACCCCTAAAATAGTAGTAGATATTTTTTAAATCAAGATTTTTCTGGCAATGAATTTTCAAAAGATTCTTAAAATGGACCGTCAAAGGGAATCCTTCAACGTTAGTCCGTATCTGTTTCAAAGTCAGGGTCACCTCTTTCAGTTGAACGATGTGGTTTATTTTGTCCTTGGTTAGATTGCATTTAATATATCCAACAGAATTTCATAATTTTTGTTAATTGAATTTTACAGAAAATTTCGGCTCGGAACCCTAAAAAAATTGCAGTTTCACCAAATGTAAATTGCAACTTCAAAAGGTAAAGTAAAGAGTAAAAATTTAAAATACTAATTAATGTAATAAAATTTGGAAGGACAAAAATATTTATACATTTTAAATAGTTTTTGCGGAATGAATAAAATCCCGTATAATCTTTTAAAAAATAAAGTTTATTGATTTAGATGAACTTATTTATACAAATGAAGAAATTAGAAGAAACTCTGCCGGGGAGGATGACGATCTCTCCAGCAGAAGATTGATAGACGATCCAATGTGTTGTTGAGTAAAAAGGAGAGCCCATTTAAGATTAAGCTTTAGCCGGTTCAGCGGGGGCGGGAGCAGGAGCTGGAGCCGCTGCTGCTTCGTCACCCTCCTAAATAAAATACAACCAAAAAATATTAGAAAAAAATCACCAAAAGCAATGAATAGGGTTAGTTTTTCTATGAAGTTACACAAAAAGGGTGTTTCAAAATCTCCAAAATCGAAAAAAGAACAAAATAAAGAAAAAATAAAAGAAGACAAGCTCCTAACAATTTTTTTTCAACTGCATATTTACACTGTAGTTTTAATATGATTTATGAAAAAGAGAGCTCTATTCTAAGACTACTAAAAGGAGTGCGAGGTGGTTTAGATTGATGCTGAAGCGAGTCTTGAGAGTGAATTGTTGCCAATCCCAAAAAAAATAAAATTTCGCAAAAAATTACAATAGAAATTACAGATAGAAACACTTACGCTGAACTTTGGAGAGAGAGATACCTAATTCGGCTTATCTTTTCAAGTATTTGTTTTTCAATTGAAGGGGGAGAGGAGATTTCAACGACGATCTTGGTTAACACAGAGTTTCTAAGACGGTCTTTCGGAAGACTTAATTACAGTTGGCATGCAAAAATCGTGTTTTGTTTGTTTGTTTCATAAAATATATATTTTTTAAATTGACTTTTTATCAATTGGCATTGTTCTCTTTTGATCGTTGGATAGATTTTATTTTATTTTTGGCTTTTATTAAATAATTATAATAATTACACGTTGTTGTTGTTTCTTCTTGTTGTTATAAATGTAATTTTTGGACAAAGGAAATTGTTGGTGTTTTTTTGTTTTTTCGTGTTGGTTGGTTTTTGTTTTCACAATAATTTTTTTTAAACAATTTATTGTGTTCATGCTTCAACACCCTCGGCTTCTTCCTTTACCTTGGCGTCTCCAGGCTTGCCCTTCGACCAGTCTGGTTTTTTCTGTTGGGCGAAAATTTATTCCAGAATTAATTATTAATGTTTGAATAATCAATAAAAGGCAATTCTTTGACCTTTATTGCTTTAAACAAGATTATTTTTCTTGGTATTGTTAACTATTGACTAGTGCGTAAAAGTAGTACTTTTTTCACTAGTTCGGAAAAAATCTCCGTCTTTGAACAAAATTGGTTTAATTAATTAAATTAGCATATTGCATGCAAAAGTGTAGTTTTCCGTGACCTAGATAGCATCAAATATTTTTCAAATTATTTTTAATGAATTTCATTGTGCAAAAAGTATTATGATCTAGTTTCTAATAAAATATATTTTTCTGTATTTAATTGTAATAAGTAAAAGAAATGATTTAAAAAATAATGTTGTATAAAATAATAAATAATTTTAAATCACTTTTTTGAAATTTTGTATTGATGTTTTTAAAATGTGTTCAATTTTTAAATTAATTAATCAGTCAAAGTAGGCCTTTGTTGAAAAAAATGTAAAAGTTTTGTAAAGTCAAGTTTAAATGTGTTTAAGTTAAGTGATAACAATACCTCTTTCTCTTCCTCCTCCAAGGTGAACTCCTTCTTCTTGACGACTTTGAGTTGGTTCCTGAAGTTGAACTCGGCAGCCTTCTTCTGGAGCTTAGCGAACTTGTTCTCGTATTTGGAAACCTTCTTCAATGTTGGTTTCACGCTGAAATTGACACATGTCAATTGGAATTTGTTTTTTGAAAAATTATAATTTCTAAAGAATACTTACAACTTTCCGCGAAGGTCGTTCACTTGAGCATTGAGTTCAGAGATCTGTAAAGTGTGCAAAGATCATTAGATTGGTTGTAAAAAAGGCGGATTAACATTTAGTGTCAACTCTTTTTGCCTCTGATCATGCTGAAATGGAGAAAGAGACAGAGGAAAAGGAGTTGACGTGAAGAGGAAATAGAGAGAAGAAAACATAAAGAAGCGAAAAAGTAAAGCATGAAAAACATGTAAAACAATTAGTGAAAATTGTGCAAACATGGAAAGCGATCAGCCAGCACAAAGAAAAGGAAGAGCGCAAGAAGAAGAATTATAAGCGTTAGTCTCGATCTTTTCCGGGAGAAGTCTTAAATCGGGATTTATTTTTCACATTTTTGGTTTTAAAGAACTAAATCATTAAATTATTAAATAGGATCTTATTTAATTGATTATTATTAAAATTCCAGTTTAATATCATTCATTGACGGGATCTCTTTGCTCTCTATTGTTTTTTCTTGCTTTTTTCTTCCTCCCTCCTCCTGCGTTTAATCACTGTCATTTTGTGGTCATATTTTTGTAATACAGAAATAAATGATACAAAAAAAACATTGTAAAAATCGAGGATCACTCAAATAAAAGACAAAGGTTGACTCCATTCATTTGGAAGTCGAGGATCAAGGACGCAACGATATGTCGAAGGTACTGCTAACAGTATGGCACTTATACGAAACAAAATGTCTGATCTCATTTGCAAATTCTGTCTCATTACAAGTGTGATCGTGTAAGTGTTTTTGGTGTAAGTATTTCAACTTAATCTGGTTTTAAATTTGTTTCGAATCATCAATTTTACGATCTTCTTTGTTGTATATAGTGTGTTTTTTAATTGACAAACTCTTTCATCCCGTGTAAACGTATTAATACAATAAATTGTAAAAGAAGTAATAAGAATAAAGACAACAGAAACATTAAAAATTTTCAAAGTGCGTAAGTTCTATATTGGCGCTGGCAAATCTTGTTTTTTCTTCATTCCGACATTTTGTAATCAATATTTTTTGTTTAGTTTGTGGTTTAATTTTTAATTATTGGTTTTAAAGCATATGGAGAGTGCCATACTGCTGATCGGTGTTCTTTTTTATTTAGTAATCAAAGTCAGTGATTTAAGTTGTTGTGATTAATAGAGCTTTTAAGTAAAAATCGATCAATTTGAATCGGAACGATCGATAGCTGTCAGATTACAAATTTGTTTGTTTTTAAAGAAATAAAGCTGTAGGATATGAAGAAGGACAAGAGGAAAGATTCCTTCTGCCTTTGCTGTCAATTGTTAAGCCGATGCAGCCCGTTTTTGTCTTGCAAAACTGAAGTAGTCCTTTTTTGTTTATTGACGCCATTTTGTTAGTCATCGAAACCAGAAGTCAGATAATTATACTCTATACTTTTCTTTTTGTTTTAATCGTAACCATCATCATCCAAGAGTAAAAAGAGACTCGATGGTGGAAAGGTGATCTTGTGGTGGTAATGACAAAAAAAAAACAAAAAATTAGAGTTATGGGTTTCAATCGCACTTTGGACTGTCTTAATTGTCCTTTCTATTGAATCTGATTATTTGGTTGTTGTTATTGTATAATTCTGATTAAAAAAAGTTGTGTGTGCGTGAAAGAGGGCTTTTCGTATGGATCGTATGAAATATGGGCCCCTCAAAACCCAACAGTTTTCTGTCACTTTTTCTCGTTAGTCAAGTGTAAATTATGTGTAACTCTGTGGTTATGAAAGTAATCATAAAATCATAATGAACACATTCAATCACATTTCCCCAATCTCTAAAATCTAGATTTTGGTTTATTTACGTAACAAAAAAGATCGCTAGTTTTGGTTTAATTTTTTTTCCATCGCGATTTAAAAAAATTAAAATCCAAATTAAAACATTTCGGATTTTTTCACAAAAAAAAGGAAAACAGAACGATTAAATTGAAATACATGAGATAATGAATGAAAATGTAGGTTTTCCAATAGTCAAAAACGCTTTTGTTTTTTTTTTTGCTTTTGATGTTGTAGTTGTTGTTGTTGACAATTGAATTGATATTATTATTGAAACGAAACTCTCAATCTCAGATTATAAATGGGTGGACATGGGTGACATTTTTGTGTTTTGGATGATGGATCTTTTCTTTTCCTCTTTTACACTTTTCTTTTTCATTGGACAGTATTTTGTTTAAATATTCATTTTGCGTTGCAGTACCTCCCAATCTCTTTTGCGAACTTCAAATTCCAAATCCCATTTCTGGCCCTCACATAAATACATTCGGTTGTAGTAATCTGTACATATTTCCTGGAGGTCCTCTACGGTACACGAGAAGAAATTGAAACTTGTTTAGCAGAGTCCAGCAGCTAGAGAGGGTTAAATTAGTGTATTGTTTTTTCTTTCATTTGTGCAGAGTGTACTATGTTTGTTGTGTGAAAAAAGTGTGAAATGTGTCAAAAGTGTGATGTGTTGCAGATCCCCCAAGTGGAATGAATTTGTACAAAATTTTCATTATTTAAATTTGATTTCAAGTTTAGTTTTAATCAAAATTTATTTTACATTATTTAGAAGATGCAATATATGCACTTTAAGGTTCTTTTATACGATTTTTCGTTTATTTTTTATTTAGAAATCATACAGTCTAACTAACTATGTAGCCAAACTCTAAGAATTAATCAAGGTATGTGCGAAGGTCAAGACTGTGATCAAGTTCAAAAGATACATTAATTGAAAATAAGAAAAAAGAAAATCAAAAATGAAAAAAGAGTGATCAGATTATGCAAACTATTCATCGCATAATCATTTTGTAATGTCAAAATCGATCCTCTCCACAGACCGTCAATGATCGTATCTCGAGAAACTAATCGAGTACTTGCATTTTAATGATTATTACAGATGATGTTGTTTTTATTAATCAATCAATTTTTATTTATATATAATAAAAATTAAATAATAAATGAATAAAAAAAATAGTAAAAGATTGCTATTACAAGTCAAGTAGTGTGATTAAAACTAAAAACTGTTTTGGATGCAGAACGTATTTATACGTCAAAGAAGTATTATTCAATGGAAAACAATTTGCATGGTTGATGGAGGTTACCTCAAGTTTTTTAATAGCCTCCGCTCGCTCTAAATCCCACTTATCACCCTCTAAATCCCACATCCGACCGAAATACTCTTTACATATGGTCTGTAATTCGGCTACATTTTGGACACAATAAAGAGAGATCGATTAAAATGGCGGACAACATGTCATTTGGAGGTGTTTTATTTTTTCATTAAATAGTTTTTTGTTTATTTTTTATATGTGTCAAATGGTTTTTTCGCATTTGATTGTCAAATGTGTCAAAACCTTGTTATGTCAATTTACAATTTTTATGTATTTCTCAAATCATTTTTTTTCTTGTTACTGGAAAACCTCTCAATCTGAACTCGATTCATATTTACAGGAAAATTATTTGCTGAAATTAATTACCACAATATATCAAATAAACCATTTTTAACTACTTTCAAGTTATCGTATTATAGACATCGTTTTTGCTTTGCAAAAGCCTTTTAAAGGAAATAAAAATATGTATATCTACATTGAAATTATTTTCAATTGAAGAATTATGAGATTATCTTAAAAGCGAAATTTTGGCAAAACTATATTTGGATTTTGTTTCATATTGTCAAAAATAAATATTCAGATTATAACCTAAAATTTTTGCGTTTAGTTTATGTGTTATTGTTTCATTTTGTTTTATTAAAGACATTTTTCAGCACTAGTGCTTTAAGGAATTGTTTAGTGCACCAGTGTTTTTCTTTACGATTAAAGTGTGGTCCCTGGTTATTCTAATAACATTTGAATAATATTATAGTCTTGTATAGAACATAATCGGTAAATATTATTAACCACTGGAAAATTCTATAAAGCACTCAAAACACTCGTGAATTTAAAAAATCCTAGCCTCATCTTATGACCTTGTAGTATAAATAACTAAAGATCCTAAGACAATTAAAGATAATCTCATGTTCTTCTCTTTGAAAAATGAATAAACCTCTTCAACTCTTTTTAAAATTATTTTAAGATCACAAATAAATCAAAACTACGCTTTATCAAATGTAAGATACTGTCAGAACACAGAAACGCGTAATGTCTTGCCTCGAGGTCCTTAAGAGCCACTTGAAATTCGTAATCGTATTTCTGCTCTTCCAGTTTGCTAATTCGGGAGTGAAAAGTTTCACAGATGCTCGCCAATGTGTCTGAATGGGAAGAATTCACAAATCTTTGTTAGAATTTAAAAGATGGAAGGAATTTAATTTCCATCTATGAACCATTCTGACCGATATATTGATTCGATAGTGACTATAAAATTGAAACGAGTGAATCCCGAGGGGTGAGTAAAAAGGATATTCTGAATCTTTTATTTATCAGGGTGCGTGTAAAAGTGTGTGTCTTCTTTTTGGGAGGACACACGCACATTTTATAAGTTCCGAGGGAAAAAATAAAATAATTATTGCATAAGCCTTATTCGTTCTTATGTAATTATTAATATTTTTTGGCTCAAGACACACGAACCGAACTGACTTCAATGCATTTCGGTCTCAGTCTCTTGTCCAGTGCCAGTCGATCAACTTCTTGATTTGGTTTTGCGTAAAAAAATATTATGTTTACAAAAAAGTTCGTAGTTGCAAAAATGGTTAGTGTTTTAAAAGTATAGCTAAACAAAAAAATATATGTTGATAAATAGATAGCGACTATTACAAAATTGCAAAGTGAGTGCTGATACGACACCAATAAATCCAAAAAAGTATTTTTAATCAGATTATTTTGATTAAAAAAAATCAGTAAAAAAGCGACGCCTTCAGAAGATATTTTAAGGTTCTTCACGAAGATACTGTAGGAAGAAACTCCAATAAATGCAAACAGACGAACGACATTTGAAATTTGCGACGCTAGAGAGGTGTACTGTTTATTTTGTGGCGTGAATTTCTTAATTGCGGTCAATAAATTGAAAGAAAGAAGAAACTAGATTAATGTTTTTATAATTAAATTCATTAATTTGTAGATAAAAATAGGATAGAGAGTTGATATAAGCCATTTGTTTTTTGTCTCTGGCATTATTTTTTTGCTTGGCATTTGCTCTGTTCCGAAGAACTGTACCTCAAAGTCCTTCCTCTTAACGAAGAGCTCCAGATCGTATTTCTGATCTTCCAATTTGGCAATCCGATCGTGATGCTGGTTGCAGATTTGCCTCAAGGTGTCTACATAATGGCAGCGGTGGATTTTCAATTGTGATCAGTGTATAAATGTGTTTTAATTGTTTTAAACGTTGGCCATAGAAAATGTTGCGCGGAATCTTTTTTGTCGGTTTTTATTCGCATCGCAATATTTTCCATGTGATTTCTTTTTTTTTAATTTATAAGGATTTTAAAAGGTCGATTGATATTGAAAAACATTAGCCGGAAATTTACCTTCACTGGCGTTGTCGAGATCCTTTGGCTTTCCGCATCGCTCCTCAATGATACGTCTACGTTCAGCGGCTTTGCGTTCCTGTTCTTTTTTCAACTCCTCAGCGGCTTTCTTACGCAACAATAACTAAGGGACAGAGTGAGTTCATTAGTAATTTGAGAGAAGAAGTTTATTTATTTATTTATAATATCGAAAATAGAGACATTTATATTTTTTTTACTTCAAATGATCTCTTTTATTTTATATCATATTTTCAATCTTTGAAAGAAAGTATTCCTAAGTAAATTTTTTAATTAAAAAAACTCCTACAAAATAATTGCCATTGCAGAGCGATTTTGACAGGACTAAAACTGATTTTGTGATTGGCAATATGCAGTAACAATCTGCAATCGGTTAAAATTTACAAATTGTTCATTACCAAGAGAAATTGAAGATGAAACTGATTCTCAAGTTCTGATATCTGTCAACATACAATTACAACTGACGACTGTTGTCTCAATTTGAATCAATTTTCTTAACTTTTTGATAAAATTCATCAAATAGATGGAAATATTAAAGCATCGCCCTGAAGAAGGAAAAAAGACAAAATTTTATAAAAATCAGTCAAAACCACTTTTCAGCTTTGCTTCTTTTCGTCTATTATTTTTAAATGTGTGTTGTGATTAGAAATTTCATATAAATTTTATAGTCCAATCCAAAATCAATCTTAGTAACCAACTTGCTTCATTCACAGAATTGACAATTTTTACACATTTGTTTACAACAAAATGTCGTTTTAAAAAGTCATTTGATTTTCAAATTGAAATTTCGTCCAAACAGGATACTGAAAATGTGTCCCAATAAAATAATGGCAGTTATCAGATTGGCTTTGTTTCAGTAGCCTTAAAACTCATCAAATTTGTTTGTAAACATTAGGTAATTGGAAACATTTGAAATACATTTGACTAATGAAATTTTTACGAAATGAATTTCGAAATAGGTAAAAAAAACATTTCAAAAATATTGGCACAGAAACAGTTCAAATTATTCCAATTAATTATTTAAAATATCAGACGATCATTCAAAATGATTATAATTAACTATTTACCCTAAAAAACAAGAACCAGATTGTATCCAATAGTCGATAGAAGATGACAAAGGACAAACAAGGGAGGTTGAATAAGACGTCGTAAAGTCTGGTTCGATTAAAGAGAAGCTTTTTGTTGGAGTAATCGGTAAGAGTAATTGGTTATTTTGGCTTTAATTTTAAAAACAGAACTTAACAATTATATAAACTTTATATTCAATAAAATATTTCAGTAAAAAAAGACTATGATTTCGAATAAAAATCCATTTTTTGGTAAATATTTAAAAAATTCTAAGTAGTTTTGAATTTTCAAATTTAAAAGTTTTTTTTAGTAACTACTGATAGAACAGTCTCTTTAAATTATAATGCTTTAACCATTGATACTTACCCTAAGTTTCTTCTTACGTTCTGGGGTCATGAAACCTTTCTTGGCCTTCTTGGCCTTGGAGGCTTCCTCCATGCGCTTGCGCACCTCAGCACGCTTGCGCTCGATCTCTGCCTGTTTGGCCTTCTTAGCCTATTTTTATAAAACGAAAGAAAACATTAGAGACAAAAACAATAAATACCCACAAAACAGGTTCCTAAAAATATGATGCATTGCCGAAATGGTCCGCCATTTTATTACCTCCTCGAGGCGTTTCTGTTTTGAGAGAGAAAAAAGAGAAAAAAAATACCGAATTAGAATATAGAATGCAAAACTCACACAATTAATGACATTGAATGAAAAAACGTGTAATTGTTGTGTAAAGACTACAATGTTACTAACAGAATAATTGTTACCACAGTGGCGACATCTAGGGGCCACGAACACAACAAACGATTAGCACAACATTAACGAATAAATACTAAGTTTTACCATTCAATACTGTCTAAATATCCATGCTTCTACTAGGGGTTTCCATTCTGTAAAGGTCTTTCTCTGCATTCCATTCAATAATAAAGTGATCTCTATATTCATGCCGATTCTACAAACTTCTGAGCAATATCTGACCATTTCAATATGGCTTAATATTGAGAAATAACTACACAAGTCTTAGACAATTCTACAAGGTCTGTTTTTCTAGACTACATTGTTCGATCATATCATTCCAAGTGTTTACAGTTAAGTACTAAATTTGTCTAATTGGAACTATGGATTCTAATACGACATCATGAATTTTGTATTTTCTGTCTTTAAATGCAAACATAAAACATTAAAAGCGTATAATTACCTAATGCTTCGAGGACGGCGCATTTGTAAATTAAATCCAATCTCCCATAACTGTTCGAAGATCACAGTACGATCGCGGTTTGAAGATCATATTTTTGAAAAATAAAAAAGGAAATGGGAAAAATATATCAAGGCAAACGTAAATAAATACAACAAATAAAATAGACAACTTCTTCCGATACATACCTCACCTCATCATCAGCCATTTTGGTGGTTTTTAAATAGACGTAAACTGCTGAAAATGACAAAAATCATACACCTTAGAATTGATCCTTTTCCATAAACTTGTAATCAATTTAAAGATTTATTTCTAGACGAAGAAATCTTAAAAACGGAACACGATATTTTTCAAAATAAATCCGAGTCGGCGATCGCAGCCTACTGTGATTGGGTGACCAAAATAGAAAATTCGCTCGGCACCAAATTTGGATGCTTGACGATCACCGCGCGATCATGTATTAGGGAAATGTAGGTGGAAATGTTCATTTGGAAAATTATCACGTATTCATATCTCACTTTTATTTTAATTGGAATTTAATTTTATTTCGAAGTCACACCAGTTCACTATTTCCGAAATTAAAGATCTAAAAGTAAGATCACTTTTTAAACTATTTAAAATTAAATTCTATTACAATAGTCTTTATTCAATGGAATTATTTAAACTTTATCGAATAAAAGTTCACATAACTTGGCCATATAAATAACAATTGTACTGCACATAATTTGGCAACATATCAAATGATCGCGCACGAAATGAGACGACTTTCTAAAAATAACCCCGACGAATTGGACCAGTTTCAAAACCACCATTCATTTTCTCACATATTTTCTTTCACTTGGAAAAAATCTTTGATGAAATCCTGGGTTCTGACTTGAAAATCAAGCTATTTTCACTTTATTTTAGGAATTTTCACTAAAGATCACCACTAGATCACTTGTGATCACCCGTATCCAGTTGTATGTCCTTTGTTAAGATGCTTGGAAGTATTAATCCTTTGACATTTGTTGATTATCCATGATCGTTTCCGATATATTCCAGCAATTATCCATGAAGATCACTATTTTTCCCCATTTCTTCTTGTCCACCCAATTTTGAACTCACCTCAAGAAAAAACTTTCACGGAACCGCGATTAGACGCTCTTCAACTCTAATCCAATCGACGACTAAAGGCTGACTACGAGCAACTCCGAACAGACCTCTGAACATTTTTCTAGCTCGAGCCACCGCTAAAAATGGATTGGCTAACAAAAATAGCCTGCGCAAGGTGCGCAAACCCGCGAACAAATTGTCGCTTTTTCATAGACTCGAGGATCAGAGATCTCTGTAAGAAGAGACGATAGCGGGTGGATGGACACAGAACAACAACTTTAACAACATCCACCACAGTGTTTTTTCTTCCCATGAAAAATAACTCTGGTCTGGCGAATTGCGGACCAAGAAGCAAAGGAAATTTACGAAACTCAGGGTTAAAAATAACTGTTTTCATAAATATCAACTTTAGAATGAAATTTGCGGAAAGTTATTTTTCACATTTTATTTGTGAAACTGTTGGCGCTTGATTTTTGTCGTTTCTGAAGGACTTCCTCTTTAGAATTTACCCCTTTGATGCAATACAGGGTTAAATATCTATTGTACCACCTACTGACGTTTTTATACCAATACTTTGGCATATTTTTAAATGACCGCAAATCTGTTATTTGCTCTGATTTCATAATTCGAGGATATTAACTAACACTTTTCACCGGAACCAAAATTGACAGTTGAGACAGATGTGAGAGAAAAATTCAATTAGAATACCGTCAATCCTAAAGAAAGTAATTTTTTCTCAATTGGTTAAATGTTTAAATACAAAGTACTAATGTTCAAAATAACACATTATGCATTTCTAATTTAAGCAAACCATTTGAGTTATAAAACAATATTTCAAATACATTGAAAAAAGTATAAAAACTAGGTGGTGCTTCATATTTTCTTTTTTATACAATAAATAAATTAGTTGTGAAATAAGAATTTTATTTTTTTAACAAAATAAATCTTTTACAATTGATGTTACAATTATGTTATTAGGGCATTGGTAGGTTAGGCACAGAACCCGCCTGGGGATTAGAGATCTTTTTCATATTTACTCGTAAATTATTGAATAAGATAGTTAGTGCAAAATAACGTATCACCGGAATTATGGTGGACAGCCACACGTCCCTCCTCGTATACCACCTAAGCTTTCCCTGCCTATCATATTTTCATATTTTCTGACCCAAATTATATTGTTTCTATCGATAAAGTCGGCATCAGCCTAAAAGACCTTAAAGAAGAAAGTCATCGAAGGGACAGAGTTCAAATGTGCAAGGAATAGACAAAATTATCAGGCCTAAGAACTTTGGAAGTTTACAACCTCAACAGAAATTCGGAGCTTATGCTCTTCAATAGAGACAAAGTCCGAATTGTAACAGGCTTCTTCACAGGGCAAGCACTTGCGACAATTAGAAATCTTCAAAGACGGAGAATTCAGTTTCTGTTGGATTGTAGCGGAAACTCCTCTTCATCTTCTATATGACTGCGTTATAATAATCCCGCAGAGATGGAACCATAACATCTAAAGGCAATACGCCCAACGGTGGCGCTTAAATCGTTATAGTATTTCAATAAAATTATTCCTGTCCGCGATCTTGAGAAAGATTAGAAGATTTCTTTATTAGACATACTTTTTTATTGAATGATGTGAAGTTATAAATTATTTTTTTAGATTAAAATTTAACTTCAGGATATTTCCTAATAACCTTTATATTCCACAGCAATCAATTAGGGAATTCTAGAACTATATTATTTATTTTTAAATATTGATTTTATGGTACTAAACTAATATTTTTTATGTCGAAGACACTTTTATAGTAAGAGTACTAGTGCTTCTTTTTATTTTTAAGGACACATTTTCAAGAAAGATTTCTTTATTTACCATTGAAAAATAGACATAGAAGAGAGTCAAACTGAATTATTCATTGTACAAACCGTAATTGTTTAAAAATTAACTAAATATCAACTTATATCATTCCTCTCTAAGATCATTTGTTTGTAAAAAGAATAAGAAGTAGATGAGAGAAACAAAACAATGATTTTTAAAGATCACTTACTATACTTGTGATTTTAAAGCGCCTTACTGCCTTATAATACATTATCTAAAAGACCTAGTTGTATTAATAACCATTACTCGATTCGATGTAATTGTTTATATTTTTATTTCAATAATAAGTATTTTTTCGCACCTCTCCGTTCTTATCTTCTTTGTTGTACTCATCTTGCACATAGTTCATCAGCACATATTCTTCTTGATTACCACCTTTTGAATATATGCCATTAGTTTTTCGTTTTTTAAAATAACTTATTACAAGTAAAAACTGGTACTTCTTTAGTTCCAAAATTTAAAAATTTCAATTCATTACTTAGCGTGTAATATTGTCCCTGGTAATCTCTTTTGTATCGAATTATATCTATTGACTAAAGATTAAGAACCATTTAATTTTGACTTATGTTTTAATCGGTATATCATCATTGTCTTCAACATCTTTCTCTGTGTCTGCTTTTTTATCCTCTCGATTTTATATAAAAAGTATAATTTAAAGTATAGGATAGAATACATATTTCTATTTTAGTTCTATAGTTTAAGAAGAATAATTTTACTGTTCAATTTAAAGAAGAGATTGGAATTTCGTAACTATCATTAGGTATTTGTATTAAATATTTTAAAGTCATGTGTTATTACTGAGAAAATAACAGGCGACTAAAATAAATGAAAAGCTGATTTTCCTATATGAGATTGCAAAACTGAATGTTTTTACTAATGATTAATATAAAGAGCAATTTCAATAACATTATCCTACAAATTTCGGAACGAGCACTCTTTTTATATAAACGATTGTATAAGTAACATTGAACAATTTTAAATTCTTTTATTAGACAAATAAGAAATTCCCCTATATTTCATTGGTTTATATATAAACACCAATAACAATAAATTAAATATAAAGAAGCGTTGTACAAATATACACTGATTACCATTACCATCTCGGTAACTAAAGTAAAAATAAGTTCTTTATAATATAATAGTTCTATAATTACAATTGAATAAATTCACTAACTCTTATTAGATAATTGTTAAATTTTTCAAATAATATTTTAATAATTTAATCAAAGTTTATAATTATCATAAGAAATATCACATATTCTAAACAGACCATAAAATTTTTAACTAGAAAACGAAAGCGAGATGGGAATGAAAAACTGTTTGATTTGGGTATAAATATCAATCATCGGAAAGACAATGTTCTACATCTTGCAGCTTGGATGAATGGTCTAAAAATAGAAGTGTCTAAAAGCACGGGAGCCACCGCCGCCGCCGCGTCCAATTTCTGTTTATATCATCACACCAGTCCAGGTCAATTATCGGATACTTGGCTAGTAATCGCGCTTAGCCTGAGTTTGCTCAAGTACAATAGATTTGCCAAAAGTTGGCCGCAAAAATTCCTTGAATGAATGGAGCTGGAGAGAGACAATGTGAATGAAAATTGGAGGTAACGAGGTTTAATTGAATATATCCCAGTTTTCTTTATTTTTCCTCCTCTCGTCTAATTCATCCCGAACCACGGTTATTGCCGCTCCCGATTTCAGTCCTTGTTGTTGCTGGTTTATAAAGTAACTGGTGCCTATGTATACCAAAAAAGAGGAAGAAGAGGACTCTATGTACATGGGAATGGGGTTTAAAAATAGAACCAGTCAACGCACTGACGTCACGTTTCCCTATCCGAGTCCCGCTTTTGGGGGCCATCTCCTACCCCAATGGTTGGGGTTGGGCGCGCTGGTGCTGTTATATTATTAGTCGTCCTGTTTGATTGAGAAAAGAGAAGCGGCGCCGAAATTAGGTCAAATTCTGTGCGAGAGTGTGTGGCGAGGTTTTGCTCTGGCTGAGCCGACGACGTGCCGGAAAACGGGCAGGAACAGGAGCAGGAGTAGTGGTGTGCAAAAGTGGGAACAACCCGTCGGGAGGAAAATAAATAAATAATATTCCTGTATCCTGTATACAGGAACCCCACCAATACCCACAAGCGGGGACGGAATCAAGGATTTTTCAATGGACTATTAGAAATATGAATGAATTTTCTGCGCACACCAATGCAGCGCCGATTTTCATTAATTTTCCTGGCGACAAAATACAAATACATTTGGGGAAAATTCGGGAAGAGCTTTTTAGATGTTCCCTGGTCCAACCCAAAGCGATTAATATTCCCTTAGTTGGGGTATAATTTTAGTATTTCTTTCTGTCCAAAAGGAGACATTTGTGAAAAATAATTAAGTTTCGGAAAAACTCTTTCCTTGATTTTGGCCAATTGAAGAAAAACTGCATTCGCGCGCGTCATCCTCCCTCCTGATTTCACATTAAGGTGCTCAGTGCTGTCAGTGTGTCACTAGTGCCAACTGCTCCATTATTATTATTGTCAGACTCGGGGTTTTTAACCTCTCTCCTGCTATGTGCCTGTGCTATGTACCATGTTTATCATACTGACCCAATTTCGTTCCAATGACGTCAGAGCGAAACTCAATGCAATAATACTAGTATGACTATGGCAATAATAAAATTTCCTTCAAAGTAAATAATGGCCCGATGGAAAAAAGGACTGCTCCCGCTTTTCCCTGCTCAGCTCGACGCGCTCGGCTTCGGCTCTCAGCCATAGTTTAGACATTTGTGTTTTATAATCGGAACGCTCTATTTATACACTTTTGGATTGTATAGTGTGTGACGAAAATAGATTTGAATTTATAAGTACGTGCATTTAGCACGGTTTCGTTCATGATTTCCAATTGCTCCAACGCGATCAAACTGTGTGGCAACAACCAATTGACAGGATACATTGTCCTCCCTCCTGTTCCCCTTCTTCTTCTTCATCTTGTCCCAGTCCCCAATAAATTTAATCGCTCAACAATAAATAATATTCTTGATCTTTTCAACTTTTCGTCATTTGCATTCATTTTCATTTTTTACTTTTTAAAGTTAATTTAATTACAATTTATTTCCCCGTTTCGCTGTTTTTTTTGCCATTCGTTAATTGGGAAATATTACTGCCAAGTTCAAAGTGAACTCTGCTCTGCTTCTAGGACAGATGTAATTGGAAATTTAAAAATGACATTGTTAAAAACATTCTTCACTTGCATTCGGATGTTCATTTCATTTTGGTTTATGTGCCAGTTCGAAGCTAAAACTTCGCACTTTGAAGTAATAACTATGTAGACATTAGATAAGTATTTAATATCTAGTAAAATTATTGAATGAATGTTTAAAATATTAATTAATCAGTTTGTAAATGTCTTGAAGTTTAATTTTTATTAATTTTTTTAAAATAAAAGTCAAGTTTTAACAGATGGTTAATAGTTATTGATACAACTAGGTCGATAAGATAATGCATTATTAAACACAAGGGCTCATCTGTCTCGTGGCCGATGTGTTAACGCATCCGGCTGCCTCTTCGGAGTCAAGGGTTCGATCCCTGGGCGGATAGGATTGACTGGGTCCTTTTTCAAACTGGTCTAGGTGCTATTAATTGACTAATAATACACTGAAAACAAATAGTCACCGAAATGTCGCAAAAACCCGTTGGTTGAGGTTGCGACCCCCCATGTTCCTTACAGGAATTGAAAGGGAAAATTTTTTTTTTNCGTTCAATAATGCTTATCGACCGTGTTTTATACACGATTTACTGCATTTTTAAGTAAATTTATACAAAAATTGAACAAAAAATATCGATTTTGAAAAATCTAATTTAAAATTCATTTCTCTGTCTCACAATTTCGGATTGATAAAGAGAGAATTAAACCATTTAATTTTTCCCTACTTTCGATTGATTACATTAATATGTCCATTTTTACAGTATAAACTCTAATTTAAAAGTAATTTTCGTTAAATTTTGCTAGATTCGATGATCAGACTTAAATAATAAAGAAAAATCAAGCCCTTTAAACAATTCTTTAAAGCACTTGTGCTATAAAGAACGACTTTGACGGAAGAAGTTTGAGTGCATAATTTCAATTTCATGTAACAAAAACGCATAAATAAATATTTCTGATACAAAGCAAGGATGTAAGTTAAAACGTTTTCAAAAAAGAAATTCTTTAATAATTTCATGAAAAACTGTTTTTAAAAATATTTCACTCAATCACGATCGCAAGACACGGCTTTTAAAATTTGGAAATTGTAAAGTTAGGAAAAGGCGACGAAAGTTAAATCAATGTCAAAGAATCACTTGAAATGGGATTGAAAGAAATGCATTGAGCTATGGCTATTAAGTTAATAAATGACAAATAAATATTATAAATACGAATACCATAGACCAGTGATGGGCAAACTTTTTAAGAGAAGGGCCGGATAAAACAAACAAATTATCTTGGCGGGCAAGAAAAATTGAAAAAAAAAATAAATTTATATAGGACAACAATTTCTTTTATTATTATGTTCCTCAGTATTACATGCTTAAAGGCACCCAGATCAGATCTAAAGTGGTCTGGGAATGCCTAACGAAGCTTAACGA
>JXOV01017286.1:0-12484 GCA_001014945.1 Clogmia albipunctata | reverse complement strand
CGGGATCACCTCAATAGAGATAAAAAATATACTCAAACCTAAATTGTGTAAAAAGTTCCATAAGTAGTTGTTTTAATAATTAAATTTGTAGTAAACAATAATTCTAAAATATTGTTTATTTGAAATGTTATTAAAATATCCAATTAGTTTGTTCTATAAATTAAATAAAGCTTATTTCAAGGCGAAACTAGAAACAAATCTATTTATAGTATTTTATAAATAATGAAGGCAATTAAATTGTATCAAAACAAACCTCGGTATTTATAATTAGTAATTTAATTGCGTAGATTCTTGGAAATTACTATCAATTATAACAGATAAATAATCTTAGACCAAACAAGAGACTTTTACTATGTTATAAGTAATGCTGATAACATTTTAGTAAACACAATAGGCAATTTAAAATTTATTTATAATTACGTATTATTTATCTTGGGGGTTGTTTATTTATTTATAATAAATGTTAGTTAGCCATTATATAAATATTTTACAACTAAAAAATCGACCCTAATTAAACACAATTGAATACTTTTAATAGTTATTTATACAAAAGATCAATAAGATACGGCTCTATTAAACACAAGGGTTGTTTTAAACCACGGACAAAGTGAGTGCCTTAAAGAAAGCCCGATTGTTTTATAATGCTTATTGACCGTGTTTTATACAAAATTTTAAAATAAAAATTAATAAACTATTCCCACAACATTTCAGTACGAAACAAGGGGTAGTCTCAACCATCTGGTGTTAGACTTTACATGACTGTTTTTTTTTCAGTGTATTATTAGTCAGTTAATATCACCTAGACCAGTTGTAAACGGATCCTGTCAATCCGACCATTTCATTTATTTGTTTGCGCCATTACTTATTTTTATAATTCGCTATGAATATTATTTCGTAATGTTGTTGATATACACAAATGGAAACTTTTTCGCGCAGGGAAAGATATCCGCCCGGGATTTGATTCCACGACCTCGTGGAGGATGTCTAAGGTGCTAACCAATAGGACACAGAAGCAGAATTTTATCCATTTTTAAATAAATTAAAAAACAATTTTTCTTAAAATCAAATTTAAAATTTGTTGTCTCACACACATTGTTTTTCTTTACTTTTCTAATTCCATGGGAAGATGAAGAAGGCTCTTTCTTCTGTGTCTTACTCGCACTTAGAAAATATCTCGTTGATTTTCAATTAATACCTTAAATTTAAACAATCCGTTACGTTCTGTTTGAAAGAGAAATCCGATATGTGATATCTCTTATAAAACGTTATATTTAGATTTGAATAATTCGTTTTGTTGTAAAATCATCCACAAATAGAGTGTAACAATACGCAACGAAACTGACGTCTATATAAACTTGCTTGATTACTCTCACGGAGGTCACACTTTAATCATAAAGAAAATGCACTTGTGCTATAAATACGTCTTTGACAGAACAAATTTTAGTGTCATAATTCAATTTTATGCAAATGGTTGACTTTATTTGTATATCACCTAAATATTAAATTATTTTTTATGCATAAAATTGATATAATGACACTAAAATGGTCTGTCGAGATTTGACAACACTAGTGCTGAAGAGAATTTTTTAAAAGGACTAATGCTTTTTCTTTATTATAAAAGTATAAAAAATTAATCGAATTGTACAAAATTATGTGAAAGATATTTTATATTGGAGCTTGTACTGTAAATTGGATATTTTATCAGTATTAACGGATGGTTTGCCGGTTTCAAAAGATGGCATAAATTAAAATGGAACGGAAACAGCTAATTGCGAAAATGAGACACAACTATGATGATTGATATTTCCTGTGTGATAGTAATAGATGACAAGATATAGTTTTCTCCATGAGATTTTTCTGTTAAATTATTTAAAATTGCATAAAATGTTATATAAAACACGGTCAATAAGCATTATTGGATCTTCCTTAAAATACTCGTGGCTTTAAAGAACTCTAGTGTTTGCCTATTCATAACGACCTAGTTGTATAAATAACTAGGATATTGCGATTAATTTTACATTAAGTATGATAATTCACAAATTAAGAAACACAATAAATTTACAAAATATATAAAAAATTAAATATCGTTACTTTTTGAACACCTCGATACAAATCTTCCAAATAACAATTTCGAGACGCTTTGCACAAAATAGTGGCTTATTCCTGGGAGACTTTTTTGCATTTAGCAAAAGAAACTCACTTTAATAAATTTGAATTATGGATATTTTCTGCTGGGGAATCGCAGCAGTCATGGGGGAATTCAATTTCCATTTCTATTCGCGGCTTGCTTAGATCAAGAAGTGAGAACGTGAAAATTGATTCAGTTCTTTGCGATTTCTTTCACTTCTTTTCACTTTTCTGCCAGTAAATCGACTCTGAACTCGAAACCCTTCACTGCAAACACATGTTTCCGCCCAAAACCGAATGCCAGAGAGGTGTTTCCCTCGAATAATTGTGGAATAATTTCTGGAACAATTCAAACAAACTGTTTATGCCCCGAAATTGATTTATTACAACTTTACGCTCGCTCATTCGATTTCACAATAATCGAATGATTTGTTTGCCAACAATAAGCTCAATTTCCATTTATCAAATTGTTGATAAAATGTCAACATCACGTGCTGAATCAATATCCCACGAATCAATTCGAGATCACAATTTGAACAGTAATATAATAGAAATTGCCTTTTTAATACACATAAACAGATCAACAAATAAATATTGAAAAATAATTTACAAAAGCAATTTCATTCCGAATAAATAACATTTACCGAGAATAATAAATATATAACATTGATACAAACAAGAAAAATTGCGCCAAGTTTCATTTATCTGTTTTCCAACAATTTCGATAAAACAAAATTATAACTTTTGTTAATTAAAAACAACTTTTCATTTTTTTTCATTTTTTTCATTTTTTTTCATTTTTATATAACTTGTGTTATAATAGTTACTCGTATTTATATATTAAGGTTTAAAAGATAAGATATTATTATTAATTAAAGAGGGTCCATGTGTTTAATAATGCTTAACACGGTCGGTGTTTTATACAAAATTTTATGCATTTTTAAATAAATTAACACAAAAATTTTATAAATCTTTTCTTAAATTCAACATTGTTTTTGTTTCATTTTCTAATTCCACGGGAAAATGGAGAGAGCTATATCTCGTTTTCTCTTTTTTGAAAGAGAAGTCCGATATGTGCATTTAAATTAAAACATTATATTTATATGGAAATAATCCTTTATGTTTTGATATCTTTCACAAATACAGTTAAACCATACACAACGAAACTGAGGTCCATATAAATTTGAATTTCTTTCATGGAGGTAATTCTTTAATTAAATAGAAAAAGCACTACTATAGTGCTTCTTAATCCTTAAAGCGCTTGTGCTGTAATAACGTCTTTTACAGAACAAAGTATTATAATGTTAATTTTATTCAACATAAATTCATAAAATAATTGTTTATACAACCTTTTTTATCAAAATCATTAAATATAAAATCTAAAATTGGATTTTTTGGCTAACAGATTGTTTTCTAATTTACAAGTAAATTTTTGTATGAATATATTTTTAATTTCTAAAGTAAATAAATGACATTTACTCTTATTCGCTGGTTTATAAATTTCTAAATTTAACACATTATATATAGAATTCGATCTAAAACAACATCAAAAGGATTTTTTATTATCTTTCCAAACTCACGCTGGGATTAAATTCTGTTGTAACATATCATTTTCTATTTTGGGAATGAAATTTTAAAACGAAATATAAATATTTGCAAAATACATACTTTTCTAAAAGTAAAACACGCATTACAAACAATTCATACTAAGCAAAAATTAAACTTCAAAATTTGGTAATAAAGTGAAATCATTAGTTAAAATGAAATAGATAAAATAATGTTCAAAATTGTTTTTAATTAAAATATGTATGTGTTTTGTACATCAGAATTTTTAAATAAACGTAAAGTTTTAAAATCGTTCAAAAATTATTAAAAATTTAATCTTTAATAGTATTATGAATTATTTTTCTTTGAAAACATAATTGTCAATTTTATATTTTCAATATTCTTTTATTTTTTATTTAAATATTTAATTTAACACTTCAAATTTAAGTTCTTCAACCAGATTTTAAATTTTATAAATAATTTTGTAAACAAAATATTTCAGATATAAAATAAATGATCAAATTTAAACTTATTTACCAATATAACCAACTAATATATAATATAATATGGTAAATTTAATGCATAAATAATTGTCAAATTTAAATTTTTTATTTTTAACATATATTGTAAAATAATTTATATTTGGAATAATAAAAAAATTTTACAATTTTAATTTAATAACTAAAAGAGGAGATGAATTATATAACCAAAGTGAATTTTTAAATTTTGTAATGATAAAGCCAAAATAATCGTTACACAACATTTAATAATTTTTATACAATTTTATTGAAAAATGTTCACATTGTAGTAGTCAATGCTTCCTCTAGAAAGTGGCTCATAACCGTACAGTGCTTAATTATACATTATTCTATACCGACAGATAATCGCTAATAACATCAATCAAAATATATTTTGACGTTTTTAGCTCTTATATTGTAGTATATAGTACGCTAGGATTTATTGATCAATTTAAAATAAATCAAAATAATCAAAAACAAAACAAGCTCAAATAAATCATAATAGCCAAAATTTAATCTAATAAAATATGTTAAGAGATAAATCAAATAATCATCAACCTATTAAATCATAATTAATTCACATAAGCAAATAAAGTTTGAATGATAAACGCAAGTGAGCTGAAATAATGTGTTTGCGGAAATTATAATCTAATTTAAAAGCACTTTGGCAAACTAAATCATTCATGGCCAACGTAGATAAATTATTATTACGGCAATAACGAATTATATGGGGAACAAATTGAATTCAACGCCAACTGAAGCCACTTCTTTATTGGGCCATTTAAACGTCAATAATCAACAAATTAGCAAAATAAATAAATTGAAAAGCGTATTGTTGCGATAAAATGCAATCTTTCCATTTACTGACACCATTTCCACTATGTTTTGGCAAACGCTTAATTGCAAGCGTTGCATTTCGCAAATTGGGCCAAATGAAGTGGTTTTTGTGGCATTGAAATCAAAGTAGGCCAACCACATTTCGTTCTTATTTTTGATTGGCTGTATTTTGGCGGAAAGTTTAAACTGACCTGGATTTAAAATTATGTCAAACTTTGGGAAAAAATGTTTCCGCATCAGAAACATGCAAATTCTCAATATAAGTTCTATTACAATAGTTTTTTGTTAAAACATGTTTCATTTGAAATTTAAATTAAAAGAAAACTTAATTTCTTGAATTTAAATCTATTTTTCATTTTCGAATAATCCATATAAATCAATTGTGGAAAGTTTCGCAATTTATTGACTCTGCTGGTCAAAACTTTCGCAATCGACACTGCTTCTTTACATAAACGAGAACATACCTGAAGTTTCATGCAAAATGTTTTCAGGTCACAATTTCCCAACTTTATGGATTTATCAACTGCGTTGCTTTTCGGAAAACAGGAGGAATAGGAAACTAGTGCAAAGTCCAGACAACAAATTCATTTTATCCAGAAAACTAATCCTTAATAACTTTTAGCAAATATGCTTTAATAAAAAGCTTGATTGCAAATTAATGAATGTAAACTTTACCTTTATCTAGGAATTTAAATATTTTTAAATTAAGTAATAACCTTTTCATTATATTATGATGTCAATACTCATTTTTATTTAATTCAAAGTTATTTAAGAAACGCGTGATAAAAATACACCATAATTAAGAATAAGTTAAGTTCTTAAAGATACGAGCTTTTATTTAATTGCTTCTCCAACCACTATTTTACAATGATTTTATACTATTCGCTTGTTTATTTGTTATTTATTTCTTTGCAAAATATTATATTAAGAATAAGAAGACATCTCTGTTTTAAATTAAGGCCTAAACACATTGTCAAATTAGTAGAACTTTTGGTTTGAATTTTCAAAATATCACAAAAAAGCACCTTGCTCTGTATGACTGATATACCCGTGAATCGTGATAGCACTTTATTTAAATCACAATAAGACACTCAATCAACATTTAAAAAAATCTTTACTCTTGGTCAGTTAAAGAGGAAAACTTAAATTTGATTATTAAGTCATAGCCTACTTTAGTGACAAGAAACATTTCGAAATATACTTTCCTTCATTGGTACTAAGGTAAAAATATAATTTTAAATAATTTAATTTTGGTAAAGTCTTAATTTGGTGTACATGCATATGATTTATAAAATGTCTACGTGCATAACGAAACAGTGTGGAATGACTTTATAGGCTATTAAAATGTTAAAATTGATTCAAGTAACCAGAATAATATTTGTTCAGCAAAAAATTTTATTTGTCAAATCATTTCACAAATAAATTGGACTAAATATACGGAAAAATTCAATGTATTTACCGACTTTTGTTCCAAAATAAGATGGATAAACGGACGATTTTCCTAAATTGTGCTCAAATGTGTAAATATACTAAAAAATTAAGTGAAAGAAGCAAATTCATATTTAACCTATTTTAACTCATTTCAGGTCCAGTTTTTAGGATTTAACAATAAGTTTTGCTTAAAATGAAGTTGGCAGAAGCTATGGGAACATATTAATTTATTAAATAATATTTGGTATAATAAATAAATCGATAAATATGTGAAATATGATTAGTCTTTTGTCTTCCAAAACAGTGAAAAAAAGTACTTTTTTCACTCCTTTTGTGAACTAGAATTTCACGTACTGAGATTGATGAAAAAATGTGGCACTACACATACAGAATTGCAAAAAAGTAATTTTTTCACTCCTTTTGAGATTGATGAAAAATGTGACACTTCACATAAAGAATTGCAAAAAAAATAGTTTTCAAATATTAATAATATTAAGATATAGCTAAGCAATAATTTTATGTATTCGAATTCTTATCGACCATTTGTTTACTTTTTTTAAATCTATGATAATCTTAATTAAAACAATATATTTTGTTTATTATTCATGAATGATAAGTAAAATTGAACTACTTGTTATAAAAATAATTAATTAAAATTAATCAAAAGATTTCAATCCAAATATTCTTAGAAAAGAAAGCAATTGCTGCTTCCTACTATAAATAATACACCTACATATTATTGTACTTATAAACAACAAGAAATCATCTTCCAAGAATTATCACTAAACGAAAACATTCTTATCTAGTGTAATGATAAGATATCATGCTATTTATAAATTGAGATTAAACTCATCTGGATTATTTTTATTTATATTCTTTCAAACGGACTTTTATTAGAAAAGAAATACTTTTCATTATTCTTATTATTTTACTTGTATTTAATTATGTTATTATTATAATCCCATCACGTAAGTAGAAATCGTTCTATTTTTATATAAAAAAATAATTTAATGATAAAATATTGTTTATACAATTCTGTTGAAAAATGTTTACATTGTAGTAGCCAATGCTTCCTCTAAAAATTGTATTATATTCGTACAGTGTTGAATAAAGTATAATTCAACACCCGTAGACAATTACAAATCGTCTAAATACACAAAATTAGTACTTTGTACCAAAATTCAACTACTAAAAATTATTATTTTTTATCTTAGTAGCTTAGAACGAAAATATATTTTGACATTTGTCATGCATATACAATAAAGTAGACTATGACTTATTAATCAATTTATTTTATTTTTTTTCAAAATAAATGACAAAAAGAAAATTTTGTCTTAAATGTTGGTTCTGGGGTTTAAATGTGGTTCAAATGATGAGTGCTATCACAGAAATATTAGTGATATAGTGCTTGGTATAAAAAAAATAATAATAATAATAAATTAATATGTACATATGTATCTCATTAAACTTTATTTACATTTCATCAACCTGTACTGTTACTAACAAAATCCGGTAACTGAAGTATTTTTCTTTTATTATATAATTAAAACCGAAAATGCTGAAATTTTTATTTTAATAAAAGCTGGCCGCAGTTTTGAGTATAAATAGACCTTGTTGAAGAATATAGAGATAAAGAGGTTTTATAAATTTAAATAGCAAGGTCCTAAATTATAAATATAAATCAATAAAAAAGGCAAAAGAAATGTCGCAGTCGGTAGGATTCGAACCTACGCTCCCAAAGGGAATCTGATTTCTAGTCAGACGCCTTAACCGCTCGGCCACGACTGCTTGTTGGAGACCTCTCCGCCATTAAGCTCCACAACGCCTCAGTGGTCATTTCTATAAAATTTAGTGAAAGGCCAGAAACTCATTCGGCTGCAATTTGCATAAAAGTGTCTTATACACAGATTTTCGAATGTAAATTTGTATCAAAGTGAATAAAGGGGAAAATTGACTTAATTAAAACTCACGTAACTTTATACAACACTTTTCCATTGTTTTTACTTCAATTTATGTTTTTTAGAATAAATATCGATTTAAAACCATTTTAAACAACATTTAATTAGTAAAGCATATTTAAAATATGGGTACTGATCAAAAATTTATAGTTATTTATGAATATTTCACAAAATTTTGCGTTATTTTTAGTTTTTATACAGTTCTTTCAATAAAATCTAAATCAGCTGTTTTTTAAATAAAATTATATTAATTGTTATTAATAAATACCACTAATTGGTGAACATTTTAAATAAACATGAATGAATAATCGGTAAAAATCATAAACCTAGTTTTATCTATTTTTAGACTGTCGTCAAATTGATTAACGCGAACATCTGTTTTTGCCAACACCAATTATACGTTTCATCCATCAGAACTTTTATTAGCGGTATAAGGAAATAGTTTGTAAATAAAAAACGTCATTAATAATACTTTAAATTATATAAATAATACGAATCATTAATATTCGTTGGTTATTTTTATCAAAAAGAAGTGTTTGATGTAGAGCATTTCATTACTGAATTATTTCATAAATATTTTATCACAGTAAATACGGTAATTTTTTATACTGAATTTAAATTATAAACTATCAAACCTTTTTTCGGTTTATTTTATTTGTAATAAAAAGATCATCGTATGACAAATTTGATTACTAAATTTAAAAAAAAACAAATCCATCTGTCACTTCCTTAGTTATTGAAAAAACAAAACAACTTTTACTGTCAAATTATGAATTTGATTTGTTGTATTTAGTTAAAAATATATCTAAAATAGTCTAAGTTTACGAAATAGATATTCATGTTTCGAACCTATGGAAATATTATAGAATGTTTAATAGTAAAATATGTCTAAATTAAATTTTTTTTTATTAAAAAAGATATTTTTTAAACATTACTTTATATATAAAATCATGAAAATGAGAACCGCTTTTACAATAAAATTTTTAATTTAAAATTCAAATTTAAGTTTTGAAGAGGCAAATGAAACAAAAACTAGTTTATTCTATAAAACCATACATTTGAATTAATTTGAGTAAAACTAGTTTTTGAGCTGAAAAAACAATTTGATTTTAATTTTTGAAAAATATTTTAATGGTTTTTAGGAAAATGTAAACTTTTTAATTAAAATGGTTTAAGTTTAAAATAATTCAATCTTTTTATTTTATGCAATTGAATATAATTCTTCAAATAACTGAGATTTTTTACGTTATTTATTAAGTTAATATTTTTAAAATAATTTAATAAACGTTTATTAGCAATATTTACTTTATATGATATTAAATGAAAAAAACATACAAATAGATATAAAATATTGTTATAAAATATTTTAAATAAAAAATTCCACCATATTTATATTATTTAAATGAGTTATTTTTAATTTCAAGTTTCTATTCATTTTTTCTAATTAATTAGGTTTTGTTTAGTCAAATATCGTATATTTGATTGAAAAATTATATAGATCTACTTTAATTTTAAATTGGTTTTTTGACCATATTTATGAGAGTAAATTACCTTTTCATCAAAACCTTGAAAAACTAAAATAAAATAATATTTTTTTAAATATAAAATATTTTATAAATTAAATGTCAACCTAATATTGAAATGGTTTTTGAAATTGTAAAAATTATTTTAATTTTAAATAAAATCAGATTTCTTACCTTACCTTAGTTTCAGTTCAGAATTCAGATCGTAAATTTGTAAAACTCTCGATGAAATAAAAAAAATCCCGGTGAAAAATTATAAAATTTTATTACCCTTTATATAAATTACAAAATGGAATGAAATTTAACTTAACAAATAAAGGCTGAGTATATCCCTGGTCAACTAGATATTCATTTCTAAAAGTCTGGCCCCATCGCTCGGAACAGCTAGATAAAAAGTGGCTTTTCCTCCCGTTATTTTCGAATATTCTTCAGTGATTTTTTCGATCGCTTTGGTGATAAATTCTTTTTCAATCAAAGTAACCGTACATCCTCCGAAACCGCCTCCTGTGATTCTCGATCCATAAACACCTTCACATTTCAAGGCAGCCTCCACCAGAACATTAATCTCTCTGCAAGACACTTCATAATCCTCATCGAGCGACTTGTGCGATTCAGTCATTAATTTTCCCATTTTTCTAAAATCTGACGTATTCAAAGCGTCGGCTGCTTCGATCGTTCGATGAATTTCAGTGAAAACGTGACGCGCTCTTTGTTTCAAAATCGGATCCGACAATTGCGTCAAATAAGAATCCAAATTTTTCGGGTCCCCATCCCGAAAACTGGACATTTTAAGATGTCTTAACACCTCTTCACATTGGGATTTTCTCACTGGATACTCACTGTTTGATAATTCGTGCTTCACATTGGAATTGCAAATTAAAATCGCCAATTTCTCGCTTTTAAATGGAATAGATGTCGCAATACAAGATTGGCAGTCCAAAAGCAGAACTGATCCCCTTTCTCCCATCACAGAGATCATCTGGTCCATCACTCCACAGGGCATTCCAGCGAATTTATGCTCTGCCTGTTGGCAAATCAAAGCCTTGTCTTTTTGAGTCGCAATCGACGTCTTTGTCAAAGCCTCCAAAAAGGTTATAGTGGAAACCTCCAAAGCAGCACTACTGGAGAGACCTCCTCCAATTGGAACATTGGTCGAAATCACAGCATCAAATCCAGGCACCTTTTCCGGGAAGAGGTGAATTACTCCAATCACGTAATTAACCCATCTTTGAATTGTAATTTTTAGTGAAAAAAGAAATAAAAATTTATATTAAAATTCTTCAAAATAAAAAAAAAATTAAAACAATTTAAGTTGGCTGCATTTTTTATTATTTGATTTTCCATAAATCAACATTTATTTTATAGTTATTTAAACAACGTGTGAGAAAAGTGGATCGTATTTAACACGAGTAAAGTTCTAGAAAATGAATGAAATGAGGTTTTCTCAAAAATACGAGTGCATAATTAAGTGTTTTCTAAACAAAACTTTATTAAATTTTTACAATTCATTTGTTTATTTGTTATATATTAAATATAAAGTTAAGAATGAGAAGATATTTCGGTACTAAATAAATGTCTAAAAAAATTTATGTATATTCAAATGAGAAAAATTCAATTTCATTAATATATGATAGTGGCAAGAAAACTGTGAAAATATATTTTTTACTAAGATAAATAATGATAATTTTAGTGGCTGAATTTTGATACAAAGTACTATTTTTGTGTATTTACACGTTTTGTGATTATCTGCGATTATTGAATAATGTATAACTAAACATGGTGCGGTTATAAATAAGTGTATAGATGAAGTATTTTGAACTAAAATGAAATAGATTTTTCAATAGAATTCTATAAATATAATTCAGTAAAAATAATCCTTGCCCAAAAAATGAACTTATAAAAATGTTTTTTTTAATTTAACAAAAACCGATGATTATTCGTTTTTCGATATTTTGCCCAAAAATATTTTAAAAAAACATATTCCAAAAAAATTTTTAATTTTAATCGAAAATTCAACCCAAATATTAAAGCTTTACGGGTATGTGTTTTGCAGAATTTAATATCTCACTCTTTAATAATGAATGTTTGTGTATTTCCATCTCTTTAGAACACATTTCATTCAAAGGTTTTCAATAAGGAACAGCAAGGCAACGTGCCTTAATTTTAATTAAAGATTCTCATTTTGTTTTAGATGCTTTTGATTAAAATTCAGAAATATATACAATTAGCAAACTAAATAATTTTCATACACTTTATCAAAGCATTGAATAGAACTGTATTGTGTTTTGAGTATTTAATTATCCTCAATGCAGAACAATCGTTATAAATCTTTAATTCGTGATAAATTAAATAATTAATACTCTGTTTCTAATTTTAGAAGTTATAATTATAATCTCACAATTAATGGAAATTCCTGTAAATCGTTATGATATAAATAATTAAACGTTAACCCGCTTTTATTCTTTGTAATAAGCTTCAAATTTCGGTAGAAATTTTCAAGAGAATAAATTCCTGTTAAATACAGTTACTCCTGAAAGTATTCGAC
>JXOV01017279.1:0-14130 GCA_001014945.1 Clogmia albipunctata | reverse complement strand
CCAACTTCAAATGGAGCCAGCTTATTAGTATATTTATATTCATAAATTAATTATACAAGTACTACAATAATAATCCTTGGCCTTGGACAATTTTTAGCAAGAAATTATTAGTAATCAATTTTATAATTTAATAATATAGCTAAAATGGTGCAGTTGCGTGGAAAATTGGTTTTAGTAGCAGGTATTGTCAAATTGTCGAATACTGAAGTGTATAATCTATATTCCAATTTCAATAAAGGATTATCAGTGTAGGGAGTAAACACTTCATGTTCTTATGATTACCACATCTGTAAATAGTTGGTAATACATACTGACTGACTGTAAAGTGGGTAAACCTATAGTGCCATAGTGTGCAGTGCTGAATACCGGGTCTACTACACCTTTATTCTATCCTATCTAGACTGTATAGACGAATTTTATTTTTTTTATATTAATTTATATTATATAATACAAGGTTATCAATAAAAGGTTTGATTTGGAATATAATGCTATATAAGTAACATCAATTGTTCACGTTATTATCTTTTGACATAAAACAATTAAATACNTCCTATCTAGACTGTATAGACGAATTTTATTTTTTTTATATTAATTTATATTATATAATACAAGGTTATCAATAAAAGGTTTGATTTGGAATATAATGCTATATAAGTAACATCAATTGTTCACGTTATTATCTTTTGACATAAAACAATTAAATACTAAGCTAGTAGAGTATGCAATACGAAGACTTGGAATTAACCAAACACATTCGTTATTCGAACAGAATAACCAAATCCTAGCCTAAGCCGATGACGTCAATATAATGAGCAGGGACCAAAGTACTGCCTTCGATATTCTACGGAAATTACAGGAATCAGCTAAGGACGTTGGACTTCAAATAAACACCGAGAAGACCAAATATATGAAAATGAAAAGAGCTGCCCCACATTAAAATTGATGAAATAAGTGCCAAAGATCACTTTGCATATTTAGTACCATCAATAGCAATGGAATCGAGGAGGATGAAATAGACAAACGATTTCTTGCACCAAATAGGATATATTTCTCACTTCTACAAAGGCTAAGGGCCGCACTAACCCTAAAACCTATATTAATACTAAATACTGAATAAGACGATAAAAACTCGCGATCAAAATGGCTCACCAAAAAATAACGGTACATGCTGATACGGTCTAAAATTTCAAACCGCTATTGCGCCGTTAATAATTGGTCTATTTTAAGTTTGTAAAGTGCGAAAAATAGCCAGTAAAACGAAGATTCTATAGACATGCAATTTCATTATCTAATCATCACAGTTAATTGGGAAATTTAATGTTAAAAACGGGGGCGGATCGTCCACAAGCAGTAAATTTGGTGTGACAAGCTCATAAGTGTAAGAAAATGGTTAATTTATTTATTGAGAAACTCAATTTCAAGGGTAAATTTCGGACTCATTTCTGAGCAATTTAAGTTTAATTATAATCATTTTATTTCTGGAAAAATCAATATTATTTTCTTAAGTTTGAATTGACATTTATTAATTTCATGCTTCTAAAAATGAACAATTTAAATTTTTAAGAATCAAATAATTTAAATTTATTTAAAAATGAAACATTGGAAATTTGAATCCCAAGGTTATTTTCCATTTACCTTTCATCTTTGACGATCGTGATTTTAAACAAAATGAAGCAGATAACTCAATAATGTAAATATCCTTTAAGGGATATTCCGTGAAACATTTTCTCGTACTAAGGAATCGCTGGTGGCATGAAAAGGCGAAATGAAATTACTGTTTGCGAGTATTTTCCTGAAAAAACACGAAAAATTGGAATAGAATTTGTGTGGTGGGAGTGTTTTTCGTTCGCAAACGAATTTATGTCGATTTTCATTTCCCTTTCCAGCATTGTCGAAAACTTCCAAGAAAGAAAATGGATCAAACGTGTAAGAAATGATGAAAATGGATTTCTTTTTTATGTGATTCAATTGGTTTCCATGACGTCTTCAAGAGCGTTTTTCTCCATTTTCTCGTGTTTGTTTCTTTTTCTTTCCCTCTGTTGAACGTTTTTTCTTTTATTTTTTCCCTAAATCATTGAATGACGTGCAAAAACAGCCTTGTATTCCTGAAGATAGAAGTAGAACAAATATAACAAAAACAAACTAAAATGCTATCGATATCTATTACTAGATCCATGACCAGGTTCTTGATTTAATAGGGAAGTCACGATGATATCCGAATAGTAAAAAGTAAATGGAAGGTAAAATGGATTCCTTTCAAAAGCCGAGATCCCTTCCAGATGGTTTCTTTTCAAAGTTTTGATTACTTATAATAAATTACTTGAAATAATTTAGTTACGTCTCAATATAATTTGCAATTATAGCTATATGAATATTTAAAATAAAATATATTAAACAATCTAAATTTTTTAATATAGAACAAATGCTGTTTAATTATTTAATTAATCATTTTTATACTACTCGTATTTTCTTTGAAAGCACACAAAAACCATATTCGTTTATTAAATCTTCTTTTAACATATAATATATGGGTCGACACACAAATTTGTTTTTGCGAATTCATTTTTTAGGAACAAACTTACAAATCGATTATCAAATTTTGAACAGATCCATAATCCATGCACAGTTTTGTATATATGCTTTGTAATACGAGATTAACATTACTATGAAATAAAAATGTTCCTGTTTACTGTTTTTGCCTTCAAATAAATGATAACTTTCCGCTTCCTCCAGTTCACTATATTCAGCAGTTCTCTAGCATCTAGGTCAACTGCATCTAGCCTACCTATGCACGCATCTTCTGGCTTCCCTTTTTCCGTCCATTCTTCTGTCCATTAATTTTAAGGGGATATTCTCTGATCCCATCCGTGCGACATGTCCCGCCCATTGTAGTCTCAACAGTCGAACAAACACCGAAACCTTGACGTCTTCGTAGAGGGTATACAATTCAGAATTGTACCTTGATCGGTATTGATCGCATCCTTGATTTCGCCAAAAATTCTTCTTAACATTTGCCGTTCGAAGCAGTCTAATATTTCTAGAACTCTGGCTGTGAGCATCCATGTTTCACATCCGTGTGTTAATATGGGGCGGATGAGACTCCGACATTATTTTAGCTTTTGGCTTTGTGACGTCAACAATGAACTTCATATAATTCGTCATTGTGTGTTGTTATCTCAGCTCCGAGATACTTGAAAGAGCTTACGTGTTCAATATTGTGATGTTCTAAAAAGAAACTAGTATTTTAAAATAAAATTAATAAGACATCAATCCCAAATGTTTGAATGGATATTGGAAAATTTCATGAAACCATTTGGTTGATACTCATATTTAGGTTTTTATAATATATATATATGTAAATTTATAATATTTCTATTTTCTATAAAAAATATATGAATTGATTTCTATAATAAAATAATCGTTTTTCTTAAATACAGTACCATATTGAACCTTTTATTATAAATGGTGTTAAATAAAAAAATCTTAATAAGGAAACTGACAAAATGTCCTCTTTCGTTACAAAATGATATTTTAGTTTGTCTTCAAATTAAATAAGTTTTTTTGTAATGAAAATATAAATAGGGATTAGATCGTTAGAAACTTTTTAAAATACATACATAAGGCTTTTTAACCACTCTATAGTAAGGCATAATTTGGTGAAAAAAAATTTCCCTTTCAATTCCTGTAAGGAACATGGGGGTCTCAACCTCAACAAAAGGGTTTTCAACATTTCGGTGACTATTTGTTTTCAGAGTATTATTAGTCAATTAATAGCATCTACATCAGTTTGAAAAAGGACCCAGTCAATCCTATTCGCCCAGGGATCGAACCCTTGACTCCGAAGAGGCAGCCGGATGCGTTACCACATCGGCTACGAGACAGATTAAGGCATATTTTGGTGGTTATACAATAATTTAATGTATATATAATTTATGTAATATTTGACGTAACGACTTCAGAAGTTATAATATAAAACGTAATTACGTTAAAATAAGCATTTTAATTTAGAGTTCAAACGCGTGTTGAATTAAATAAACATCCCACCCTCATATTGGGTATTTCTCTATAATTAATACAAAAACAATAAAACGAAAAAAGAGGTACAGTCTATTATTATCCACTCGTGAGAAATAATTTTAGAAACTCATCCTGATTATAATAGTATTTGATATTGATTGTATTCAATTTTATTGGGTATGGTGTTAAAATAATATTTAAAGGCTACACAAAATATTTATACCTATTTTCTTTGGGCCATTGTTGTTGTGGAAGACGCCAAATTAGCGCCATTTACAAACACGAGGAGATGGCTCTTGTGAATTTCGATGAAGAGGGGGAGTGGGTGGCTTGGAGAGGTGTGTAGGTATGCAGTTTATAGCCTCGATGAGGCTGGAAATGACAACAATCAAAGGTGAGAAACGATGATGATGTGGATGACTATCTTGTTCGGTGTGAAACCCACTTGACACAATAAATATTGGACTGGGATTTTATACAAAATAACGCAAACAATCCGTCCAACGAGAAGAATAGGAATTGATAGCCACTTGAGTGGGTGTCTTGATTTTCAGTTTATTTTATACACACAATAATAAATAATTCAATCGGACCATCTCTATCTCTCCCTATGACCAGTCCAGCCATCTCAGATCAGCAAACACGGCAATCGATCGATCGATCGGCGTTTATTTGCTTTTGAAACACGCGGATCGATCNGTCTTGATTTTCAGTTTATTTTGTACACACAATAATAAATAATTCAATCGGACCATCTCTATCTCTCCCTATGACCAGTCCAGCCATCTCAGATCAGCAAACACGGCAATCGATCGATCGATCGGCGTTTATTTGCTTTTGAAACACGCGGATCGATCTTCTCGATCTCTCACCTCCTTTTTTCTATATTTTCCGTCTATCTATTCGCGATCAGCGAATTGATCTCTCAAAGTGCCTGCTTTTGAGGAGTTGAGTTGAGTGGTTTGTAAGTTCATTCAATTAGACTTATTTGTTATTACTTATTGATGTTGTTTGTTAAATCAAAACCATTCTAATTGACGTCTATTAGACACGTTTATTAAATTATTGACGTCGGAGGGATTAGGAAAGAGGAAATCTATTCTTATTGAATTAATACATAAATAAATTATTAGATTTGATTGTAGAAGTAGATTTTTAAAAATTGTTTGGCTGTATTTATTTAAAAGAATACTTATTCGTGTTATAAATTGAAAAAAATATAAAGCAACTATAATAGTTATTTAAACAATGTGTGGGAAAAATGAAACACAAGTAAAGTTCTAATTTCTAAAAGATACGAGTGTTTAATTGAGTGTCTTTCCAAACAGTTTTCTACGAAATTGTATGCAATTCGCATATTTATTAGATATTTTTATGGGGAAATATGAATTAAAGAATAAAAAGACAAACCAATACTAAATAATAGTCCAAGCACATACTCGTACAGTAAAGTTTCGACAAGCAATAGATCAATCAATTTATTACTGTACTCGGATCACTAATATACCCATGAAAGAACCAATCTATTAAACCACAATTAAACACCTCAATCAACATTTAAGGATAATTTTACATTTGGCCGTTTAATGGGGGGAAATTCTATTTCATAAATAAAACATGACCAGGCTTTTTAATAATTAAATATTAGAACAAACTGATAATTTTGTATATTTACACGATTTGTGATTGGCTGCGGGCATTCAATAATACATAATCAAACAGGATTAAATTATGGATTACTTTCTAGAGGAATAAATGGCTATTAAAATCTAAACATTTTTTAATTGAATTGTATAAACATAATTAAGAAATTTTGCTTAAAATAAGACATAAATTCGAACTAGTTGGTTTTTTACGTAAATATACGTAATATACGTAATGTAAATAATTTACATTAAAAGTAATTAACTTACTTTGGTGTAAGGTAAATGTGATAAAATTAGCTTAAAAACAATTAGAAGTTGTAATTAGTATAATTCATGAAAAACAAATAATTTTTTGTGATAATTTAATTTATTAATATGTGAAATATGAATTTTCTTTTATTGTGCGATTAAGTTAAAGAGAATTAAACAAATCCTAATACTAATTTAAAGACAATCTAATATAAATTCCTATAAAACCTTAGAGGAAAAATGTATTAAAAACTATTTAATGTCTACTCGTAAGTTAAGTTATTAATTATTTTAATAATTTAATAACTAATAGAACCTATAAAAATACTATACTGTTAAGCTATTTAACAAGTGCAAAAATAATAAAAAAAACATGACATAATTGATTAATATTGATGTAAAAAAACCAAAAGATATTCAATTAAAAATATTTCAAGTGAAATAATATTGAGAGCTCGTTAATTATATAATTGAAATAAGTTATGCATAAAAATTTCATAAATATAACAGTTACGCTACAGTTGTGTATAATGCAATTACCAATTTTAAAAGCAAATATTATTTATCCTCCTTTACATAAAATTACCAATCTGTTTTAAAGATTAGTTGTGCAAAACTAACCAAATTTTTACATATTCCTTTATTCCATTTCAATCTTTATGTTATGTTAATTACTATTTATGTATGTATAGACTAAAAGTGCGATTAGTCATGCCTAAAATCATTTTGTTAGTTAACTTAACTACTCAACTTCTTCAGCACTTGGTTTCTTCTCCACTAAAGTGCAAATAGTTAAAATTGAATGGGCTACCTGTCTTTATTATTTACCTACAATATAGACTTGAAAATGTTAGAAAATGAAAGGGAAATTAAATAACAACATAAATTTAAATAACCTCCTACCTAATATGTTTACAATAAATTATCTTAAGTAAAAGTAAAACTGCTGTAAGAAAGTTTTATTTGAAATATACTGTAAAATTAATTTGGTAATTAAGAACATTGAAAAATCAAAAGAATTAAATTGTAGAACTTTTTCATTATAAAAATTTAATTAAATTCGGAAATTAAATAAAAAACGGTAGATAAAATTTCCGAACCGGTAAAATACCAGAGCGAGAACGCACGAAGTGGAAAAGTAAAACAGCAACTTCTATCTCGCTTGCATCCGGCAGTTCAAACTTACCACAAAATGCATTTTCAAAAATCTTAATGCGCTGTTTTAACGGGTTAATTTCTCAAAAAAAGTTTTTGAAACCATTATTCTGGGTTTCCTCTGGTCCTGGGAAACATGAGTACTGCTGAGAAAATAACCAACAACATCGTTGATGAAACTGTTCATGATAAAAATAAGAAACTATAGTATCACAATTATAATACAGTCGACTCTCAATAATTCAAACGTCTCACTAAGAGAGGCCTATAAAATCCTCTTAAAATCTGATATTTCGAACTTAATCCATATAACTTTGTGCTCTCAGTAATTCAAACGAAAAAAAATATCTGCTATTTACCAAAACTACGCGGTAATTCGAACTCATCAGCGTTTATTACTCGAGAATTCGAAGTTGCAAATTTGTTGTAGCATTTCAGGTAGAAAATGTTACTGAGCAGTCTGAGCTTGACAATAATTCGAAGTATATTAAAGGTCCTTTGGAGATTCGAATTATCGAGAGTCGACTGTATTGTAATTTGTGCTTCTAGAAACTTATGTGCTGCTCGGGTGTATAATATGTTTTTTAAATCAGAAAATATATTTCACGTAGTAATACCTGAATGAACAAAAAGTTCAACATAGATCAAGACTTCTTTTTTTCACAAGTGATATAAAATTTTTAATTACACTAGTGAAAACGCACTACGAACCTCAAAAGTCGAAAAAGTATCAATAGATCCTGAAATATAATATAATAAATCCAATTTCAATAAAACTCTCGATTAAATCAGTAATGCTCCACTTTAATTAGTCAAATGGAAATACATTAAAATACCGTTACAATGAGCGGTATGGCTTAATTACAATAAATGTTCAAATATAATAGTTTCAATTATAAATTTCTAATAAAGTCATAGATCTATACACAACGATCCTTTGCATATCTGATCCTTTTCCACAATTTTGAGACCATTAATCCCTCTTCTCTCTTATCATTCATATAAAATTCTCTCTCTCTCTCTCTTAACCAAAATCAAAATCTTATAATTTTCGACTAGATACAAATACTTTTACATCTTATCCACTTTCTAAAAATCACTTCCTTTTCGTGAGAGAGATCAGGCTTTTATCGCAAGGAGATTGGCTGCTGGTGCTGGTTTGTGACACTATTGCTCGAAGCAACCGCCTCGATCTGGGGGTATTCGTGCTGGAAATTATGCATCTGTCCATTTAAGGTCCTGTAGTTCAAATCCACAGTCATTGACTGCTGATTGGTGGATTGTGTGTCCAAACTGGGAGCATTTATGGCATTGGATAAGGTGCTTTTTATAACAGAATTCGTCGGTAGGGAATTGTTCGTATTATTTTCGGGCTGAATTTTAGGAATCCGATAGTTTGGGTTGATTGGAATCTTGTGAAACTGTTCTGGTAAAGCGATTTGAGGAGCGATTGTCGTCACAATGACCTTTGTTTTAGACGACTTGGTTACTTTTAACGCAGCTGTTGGAGCAGCCTTAACTGGATTTGCAGGAATTTTCGGAGGCTTCTTCACATCACTTACAATTTTAGATTTTCCCTCTTGATTTATAAATCGATTAAAAGCACTCATAAAGTCCACATTTGTCGTCTTTCCCACTGGATTGGAGAATAGAGGCTTCACTGGCACTCCAGAAATGAGCATAGGCTGCGAATTAGTATCCTGTTTGAAGATCATCATAGGCAACGGAGTCTGGGCTTTATCAGCTTTTGGTATGGCTTGAGGATAAACGACTACTTTTTGGGTTGTCGTTTTATTTAAATTTTCTTGTATGCTTCCAATTGTGGTTGGAATTGATTTTGTCACAAGAACTTTAGGTTTATTCACCGTTCCATTAGGAGTTTTAGGTTTTCTTGGCGCTCTTGGTTTTGGTGGAGATTTGGGTTTTTCATTTATTTTCTTCGGAGTGGGCTCCTTCTTAGGTAATACAACTTTTTCACTAGTTGAAGGAGCTCCTTTCAGATTATCATCACAGTTTTCCACATTATTCCCTTGGATATCAATCCTTTGAACGAGAACCTTGCATTCATTTGTGGTTTTCGGTTTCGGTGGAGGTCTCTTTCTTGGCGCTTTTGGCTTTTGTTGTGGATCATCAACCTTTTTAACCAGAACTTGACAATTATTCTGATCAACTTCCATTTTAGGACTACTTTCTTCGATGACACTTTGAGTAGTTAAGTTATGTTGTGTATCTGTTGGGTTGGGATTCATCTTAGTCGCAGATTTTCGTCGAACTGGTTCCTTTTTAGGTTTTGGTTCTCGATGTGTCTTTTCAGCTTTTTGTTTTGGTGGAGCCCTCTTTCTTGGTGGTTTCTGTTCGATTTTAATGTGGGGTAAAGCCTTTTGTAGAGTCTCTAGTAATGGCATTTCTTCCGTTTTGATGGGCGTGATATTTTGTGGATTATCCATAAAAACTGGCAAATTCTGAAGGAAATTCATTTGATCAACCATATTTTCTTGAGGTTGAGGTTGTATTTTAGGGACTTCTGGAACCACCATATTTTGTGTAAATTGTTGGTTGTCCATTTGCTGTCCACATTGCACATTATTTGTTTGATAGTTAACATCATTGTTATAATTGAAATTTTGTTGAAGATCTAATCCCGAATTTGGTATTTGTTGTCCACTCATTATGGGTTCTACACTTTGGACACCCATATTCTGTAACTGCATATGAGACACTAATTCATCTCGAACTGGATTCTGTGAATTCATCATATGCTGATCCAAGTTTAAAAGGTTCGGTTCTTCGGGGGCTTGGAAATTGATTTGGGTATCTGGCATTTGCGGCATGTGCCAGTTTGGTTGTGGCTCTGCCTGTTGCTGGACAATATGATTTGAATATGATGGTCCTTGAGGTTGATTTTGAAGATAATTCATCGGCTGGTTTACATCTTGTGGAGGTTGTAAATAATTCATATTTGCATTCAAATTTGGTTGCTGGTTTTGGCTGTCTTTAAACTCTTGCCCATTGACACTGCCCTGATTTTGGACATGGGTTATTGGCTCCTGTTCAATTAGTTCCTGTTTAATTGGCTCCTGTTTAATGGAGTCCTTATTCATATTAGCCATATGTAATTCCAGATTCTGCTTTATCCGTCCTTTAAGTAGGTTGTACAGTTCTTCTTTGATTTTATTATGTGACATTTGGGTTTCCAAATTCTTCGTAACTTTAGAATACTCCATTTTTAAGTTTGCGTCCTGCTTACCATTACTATTTTCAGGGATCTGTGTTACTGTAACTGGTAAATTGGGACTATTTTCCTGTTTTATGGCTTGATGATTTTGGTTATTTGTATTTGGTTTGTTTTTCTCCCTTTTGAATGTAATTTTGATGTCTCTTCCCCCTAAAAGACCTTGCAACTGTAGTTTTTCCTTCATCTCCTTTTTCAGTTTGTACAAAAGCCTTTGACGTTCGTTTATTTGTTGGCGCCTTTCTGGAGTAAGTATTTTTACCCTGTGTTTGTTCGGTGTCAATCCTTCTTGAGACGTATTCGGAGAAGACCCATCGGATGCTTGTGTAACTCTTTGTGGTATCAAGATCCCATGTTCATTGTAAAATTCGGGATTTTGTGGATACTTGAACGGTCTTCCTCGTTTTCCTGGCGGATCATTTTTATCCTTTTTCTGTTTCGGAGGCTTTGGCTCTTTCGGTAATTTAGGTCTACCTGGCCTCGCTCTGCTCTTCCGTTTGTCAATTTTGACCTTGTATTCGTCATCACTGTCACTTCTGAACTCTCCAGTAGAATACATTTTCCTCCTCTTCCTTCCTCCCTTCTTTTGTCGCTTTCTCTTCTTCTTCTCCTCATCCTCACCGTAATCCAAAAAGGAGTCAATATCACTCACAACATTCTCATCATCTTCTACAATCTCATCCTCATTCTCCATCTGTTCCTCCTCATCGGCAATGTCTAATGTTAAAGCCCCATTGAGGACAGCCAAAACGTCTTGTGGAATGTGTGGATTGCTCTCCAGATCATCCATATCTAGATCAGGGTTCCTTTCTTTGAACGATTTCTTCTTCAGAGGACCTCCACTGCAGTTTCTCTTAACCTTTTCTAGGGTTTCTGTCATTCCGTCTATGGATTTATTGCAAAGAATGTCTTGATCTGTTGGTGGATTCGCTGCTACAATCCAGTCTGGATCCTCTGGATGAGGTCCAATATCCTGTCCTTGAAGCCAAAGTTCGTATCTATCCGGTTGAAATCGTCTCACAAAAGTTTCCATCGAAATCTTTACCATATCACTGCTACAGGAGCAAACTGTCGCCCTTTTTCCATACTCCACCCATCGGGGCATTGCGAAATTGGTCGACTCAGCGCAATTTAATCCATGATTAAACCCCGCATGATAACCAAACGGGAAAGTGATCATAATCTCACCCGCTTCTTGGGTGATTTTATTGTACGGAATATCGTGTTTCTTCAATATCTGAGGACTGATAAGTGTAGTTTTATGTCTCAAATAGGCATTGCAATTCGTATGGCTCAGATTGAAATACGAATTGGCCATCTTCTCGAACTTCCTTCCCAGAGCCGGGGGAATCCCATACCAAGTTTTCGGCGCTCCAAAATGCAAATAATTGATCGAATACAGGTCCACGTCCTCTGTATGCCAGGCAAAGGTAGTCTTCCACATGCCAAAGTACAAATAAGCCGTGTTCACACCGTCAATTTGAATGCCGTAATCGTCGTTCACGTAGTCCAAAATAGTGTCCAAGTGGTTTATGTTCCAATCAGTGACTTCTGGATCGGTCAAAGTTCCACTCACGTCCGCTCCATAAATCGGCGCCACATACTTGATGTTCCTCCAGTACTTCCGCTCCAAGTCGTCAAAGTCCGTGTGATTCGGAGTCCTGTACCGATCCGTCTTCGACAGTTCGCTAAACTGCTGCAGTGTCATCGCTCGCTTCTGGATGTTGATCTGCTGGTAGTAGCCCTGCTTGCCCGACACTATTTGGCAAATCGGGGCTGGTATCGTCACCTTTATGTCGTTTATATCGTAGCCAGCTTTCCTCGGAATCCATTCCGGTGGTGGAATTATCTAAAAATAGTAAAAATATTTATTTAAATACAACAATATTTCTTGAAATAGTTTTAACATGCACTACAATTCTTAATTATTTTATATATAAAACAGTAGAATCCACTGATTATCGAAGGAAAGTGAAAAATACGTCATACTAAGCGGATGCCATACAAAGCATAACGAAGAAAATAAACACAGTGCTCGTTTAATCATAGGTCTTAATTTTTATTTCAGGAAATAATAAATAGGGACAAAACGAGTATAAAGATAATATATATTTTTCACAATCCACTAACAAAAAGTTTGACCTTTAACTATCGATTAGTGTCGGTGAGGCTCCAAATCAACCATAGAAAAGAATGACATCGAAATTGCTCCCTTCTTGTTGTTACTATAACCGGACATTTCTTAAAATCATTATAATAAACGGATGGTCTTTATATCCGTCAATTTAATAATAACTTTTAATATGCTTATACTGCCCAACCATTACCATATGTATTATGACGAATTACAAAGCGAATTTATATTTAACTAAAAACTTCAGATATCCGCGGATGACATTTAAAAATCCGCATCTGCATTTGCTAATGTGATTTCTCATTCTCACTTCCTCAAAAGCATTATTAAAAGTAGTCTAAACAACCTTAACTTCTCACGTTACAATCCCAATCTAACAAATGACATTGTAATTTGATGATGACTCTAGAGAGAGAATTATTCATTCTTTTTTTAATGAAATCAGCAATTTACAAACAAAAAAATGCATTTTGCCATAGGTCCCCCACCATTAATCGCAACTTTAACTCTGGAATTTGCATGTTGTTGGGTTTTTTCTGTAAAATCGGCCGCTATACTTCATGGTTTCCTTTTGTGAATAAAAGCGTATTCTTCAAAAAGCAAGAATAATGACTTAATTTTCGCAAATCTAATAATATATCATTTAATTCCTTAATTGAAGTCAAATAAATGGGCCGATTCATTATTAGTATTTAGTGTAAATATAGAATATAGATATTTCAGAAACAAGAAAGAAATAAAAAAAATACTCCCATTGAGAATTCTCTAAAAGAGCGACGCGTTAAAAAGATAGACGGAAAGAGAGCAGAAAGAGCACAGAGAGCGAGAACCACAAAAGTCAGTCATTCAATAGAAGACAAAACAATCAAACTACGTACGTTATTACTTTACTTAGGAAAATATCAATCCAATAACCGTAACAAACCACATATTTTCACTTTCATACACATATTTGATTTAGTAAAGGATTCAAAGTGGAACTACGCAATTAAACACAATTATTGATTGAAATAGGCCTCTCGTTAGCCATTTTGATGGAATGAGCGAAAGCCATTTACAACAATGAAGGCAAATTTCTACGACGAAGGTCGGAATAAATAAAAATATGTGCTTGTAGAAGACAAGTACAGGAACATTATTTGTCAAATAAAAAGAGTGCATATTGAGCGCAACTGTACTTGAAGCATTCAATGAATCAATCAAGCGTCAAATTAGAACGTAGAGAATACAGAATCATTGTAACAAAATATCGTTTAAATTTGCAATAACTTAAAAGAACAGTTTGCAGGAATAATATTCTCGAGACGTGACGATGACCTTTATACAATTGTTTTACTCCACGAAATCAAAAATATCGATGATCATTTTCCAATTGGTCAGGACAAAGCCAAAAACTTCACTTTCCAATTCTTTAGGGATAGCACAAAATCCTACAGTGGTATAAAACGTGTTTCACAAGTCTCTCACTTCCCCCATTGTGTTAGTACGACGTCAATAATAATACAAGTGTTGGTGAGTCATTAAATGAGGGGAAATTTTCACAAGCAGCAATACAACGAAAACGGCATTTATGGTCGCCAATACTATTTTCAGTTTAATAAATCATCAATTTATGTTGGGCTCAACATTTTAGAACCATTAAAATTGATGCAGTTTTAAGTCGTTGACATAAGTATTTGAGTATTAATATATTCAGT
>JXOV01017275.1:0-22239 GCA_001014945.1 Clogmia albipunctata | reverse complement strand
AACCAAACATGAATACTGTATAATGTGGCGTTGTTGTGTGCTACCCATAAAGAATTATGATCCAAAAACAAAACACCATGCCATTTTGTACATACTTCCCCTAGTAGATAAAAATGCCAAGATGATTTTTACTTATAATAGTTACTTATTATAGTTTTAGCTATTCTGATTATATTTGAAAAAGGTATTTCAGATGAAAATACTTCTCGATTTTTTAAGATAATTATTTTAAAAATTTCAACCCCACATAGGATTTCGAGATAAAACAAGCGTTTCAGCATATTTTTGAAAAAGGTAAAAGAATGATATCGATTGGACATTGAAATCTTCATTTTAGGAGATAATTCACGGAGTAAAACCAAAGATAACATGGATTCTGATAATGAGGTCTTTTGATGGCGATCATCAAAATTTACGTACTTCCCCTACTACTTCATAAATTAAACCAACATAAGTGTATGTATCCAATCTCTCACGCAATTTTTAAACAATCTTCATTTAATTTTTAATTCAATTTACATTAACTTAAAAGAATTAATTTATTTTCGACAACAATACAAATTTATATCAACGTGATAAAAACTATTTACAGGAATATATATTTTCATTTCGTGGTTATTCTAATAACTAATGGAAATAAATTAATTATTCACAATTCAATCTAGCTATATTTATATCCTACTTTTTAATTGTAAATTAATTGAAATTAATTATTAATCAATGTTCCTCTTTCTCTTTACAGGTTGATAAACTATGGTATGTTATTTTTACTTATAGTAATAGTTATTTAAGGGATTAAGATTATTTAAATAATGTTAATACTGATTTTTAATTATACAATCCTATGTCAAATCGGATATACTAAAAAATTAAATAGTCATTAATTTTAATAAAAATTTATTTATCTTAAAATTTGAACCAAATTCCATTTAAATTAAAATACAAAAAAAGCATTTTAGACAATAAAAAAATGTATAATTCAAATCCATTTCTATATTATTTTTCAATCAGACTTTTGATCATTGCTTTTAATTCTCTAAAATGAAAACTTTTTTTTCGCAACCCATTTAGATGATGAAAATAAATTGCTCTTTATGAATCAGCTAAAGAGAAAATACACTCTAAAAACAATTTAATTCATAATTGATTTTTTTCATCCACTTTTGCGTTATATTTCATTTATACTGTAGGATAAATGCTTTTCCCATGAAATGCCATTGAAGAGGAAATAAATTTCGTTTTTCTCGTTCCCGTTCCACTCCATATATATATTTATAAAGAGGAGTTTAAATGTTGTTTTGGACGTCCTGAAACGATTATTAGATCTGTCATGATACCCAGCACCGCCATTCAAGGTAATACAATAAAACCACAATCCACATAATACAAAACAGACATTTTTTTGCTGCTCAACAAATCCATGGTTTTTATCTCTTATTACAATCTTTCGCTGGAGCTGCTCACGAAAACAAAAAATTTGCTCTCATTTTAAGTCAGACAGAGACGGGAAAAAATCAAAGAGTTTCCAGTTTAATTTAATGTAAATTCTTGAAATTTAAATTCATCTAATTTCAAAGTATTAAAATAAAACCGGTTTCACCATTTCTATAAGGCTATTCTTAAATCCGACTTTTTTACAAAAAAAAGGAGAAAAATTAAAATATTTTCGCCTTTTCGTCGCTTTACCCGCATTTTCCGTCCTTCTCCACACCAATTTCAGGCTGCTTTGTTCTCTGGTCGTCCATTCACAGGACTGCTGGCGAGTGAGAGAGCGGTTCATATCTAAGAGCTTGTCATTAACATTTGCTGTGTAAATGAAATTCTAATCTCGGTCTTTTCGCAAATGATAAAGACCAAAAGTTTACCGCAATAACAACATTCCGTTATCAAAGCTCCTCTTTCTCCCTGTCCGCCCTCTCCATCTCCATCTCTACACACCAATCTGGACTTTCTCTCTCCCTCTCCCCAAAAGCAGGGCAAATGGATTTAAATACTCTGCTGCTGCTACTGCTTATTAAATGTTTCGTAATAATCCCAACGGCTTTCGTCCTATTTTACCACCAGACAATTGTTCATCACTTAATTTGAGGCACATGGTCTGATCTTCTTAATGCAAATGATTTATGGTACACTCTTGTTTCTGATAATAAATTTATTTTTAGACAAGAAGTTACTCTTGGAATTTATACAGTATTTAACCATTTATTGAAACGACTTGAATTAATTAAAATCCTTTTGCAATCTTATATTAAGACTTGAACTCTTTCCATTGATTTAAAAAAAAACTCGTATGAAATATTGCCAACAAGCATTATTAAAAGCACTGGCTTTTTCCAAATCTCCAATGTTTAAATTAAATGATTTTGTTTCCATTGTAACTACTTTGCAATCCCACATAAAAACTAAGTTTTTTCATTAGTTTAATTGTTATTATGACCCTCTCATAAAATTTAAAGGATAAAGAACTCGATGTCAACTCGACTTTTTATTCTTTTTTGTACAATAAAAACAAATTTTACAACGTTTTATTCCTTTTAACATAGGTACATACTTCATATAAACGTTGTGTTGCAAAAAATAACTAAAAACTTGACAAGGTTATTATTCTAATCCTTGTCGTTCCAACTCTAGGGAATCTTAGGTCAGTCTTATTATAGGTATAAAAATAATCCATTAGTATATTGTCACATCCTTGAAACATATGAGATTTTATTGTAAAACTGACAGTTATGTCAAAGAGTGTGAATGTATCAATTTACAAAATCACCTCCAGGGAATAGACCCTTTCAATTTGTTTTACAGTTTTTTGGTGAATATCTTTATGAATCATGGTATTGTTAAGGTTGTCAACCATTCAGAAGGTGAGGCTTTAAAATAGTTTTATAAATTGGTAATTGAGAGGTCCATTTGTATCTTGATTTGTTGTCATGAAAGTAGATAGAGAAAGTGACTGCATATGGAGGAGGCGGGACCTATCACCCCAAGGAAACCTAATAGTGCATTGGACGGGTGTTCTGTCATATATTTTCGCACATGCCTGGTCCTGTTATATAGTATAATATAGAGTATTGTGTATTGTATTATAATAGTCATTTGTGCTACGAGGGTGTAATGTCAACTGTTTTTTAACGAGTGAAACGAGTGTGAAACATTCGAGCAGAAGACGAGTGTTTCATCGTTTCCGAGTTAAAAAACAGGATTACACCCGAGCAGGACATAACGTTTTTTGCACTCCACTTATTAGAACCGAAATTTTTACAATTTCACATTAAATTCCATTATTTAAAAGGAAAATTTAAAACTTGATATGTTTCACAAATGTTTCAAGTGAAATCTTTACTTGTAAAGTTACCGTTAACGGTTGGAATTCAAACTAACCACTTGCCCATTTTATTGTGACTTGGAACATTTGTTTGCTTAAATTTATGTAAAATAAATTTCCTTTTAAAGCAAAATAAGGCTATTACTATAATTTACTTTCATTACAGTTAAGCAGATTAATCTCTGATATTTACGTAATATGCCAAAAATCGAACAAAAATAGCCAAATTACATGCAGATGGCTGTTGAAACGGAAAATATTAAAAATTTAAAACAAGAAACATTAATTAATTTGAAATAAAAGCATGGTCCTATGGCATAGACGAGACCAATTTTGTGTAGTTTAAGGGCATTAATGGCGACCAAATTTTGACTTTGAGACAAATTTTTGGATAGTTTATGATATTTTTTTTTACTAGTGAAATAAAACTCAAAATTTTCACTGAGTGCCATTAAGTGAAACATTACGAAATTCAAATGGATATCGAAAAGCGTATGTATCGCGACGAGAGTGCAAAAATAATATATTATGATTTATCAATTTATTTCAAATACTATGTTTGACCTATACTTCCCACGTGAGCGGTGCAGAATAGCGGGTTGTTGGCATATATACATATATAATATTGTATAGAATATTATTGTATGTTTTAGTTATAAAAATTGCTTAAGACTAAGCTTCGATTTGTTTCCCAATTTCAAAAAGCTAATCATAACCTTTGTGAAAGACCTTGGTCCAAGTTATCTTCCCCCAAGTGGAGCGGTCTGTCGAGATCCATAACGGATCTCAAATTGGTTAAGATCTACACCTTCCAGCAAAGTATAAAAAAATCTGTGAAAGTCCTGAAATAATTTCTAATTCATAGCTTTAGCTCTTTTTTGTATTATTGTTAACATCTGCACGCTCATTATATTTTGATTTGTAATCCTAAACAATTCATAAATCATAAAATCCTATTCGGCAAACCACACTAAACATAAATATTCTATTTCTTTTGTAAAAGCTATTGAAAATCAATAGGGTATTATAATATTCCTTTCACATATCAACTCAATTCACAAAAAATGTACTAAAATTCAATTTCATGTTGAACACTATTGCTTGCAATCTCCTCAATTTCGTTTTCTCAAGAACCTCTTTGTCCAAAATGGACGTTATTGTACTTTATACAGAATAAACTATTGTCTGATTTCAATTGAGTGGTATGTCCCAGCCATTATAATCTTAATGTCAAACAAATGGAAGCACTTTAATGTCGACAAAACGATTATTAAATCCCATGTTTGGTCACTGACCTGTTCTTTGAAGAAAGAGGAATATAACGTTCTAAAAGTTTTATGACCATATGTTCACAAGTTTTCCTTGGCCAAAGAAAGATGATTAATGAAGTAGATAACGATTAAGAAACAACTGAAAAGAAAAAACTATGTGAATATGTGTTTTTGATCTTTGGTTAAAGTACGATGGGTACTCAAATAATTTTCTTGGAATATTAAAAAACTGTTAAATGAAACTATTTTTTTATTTAATCCCTTTTCTATATCAATAACACTTACATTCTTTTCCTGCGTATTAAAAAAGTTATACTAATTTAACAAAGAAAAAGGCTTTACCTTATGAGATAGAAAAAAACTAAAACTATTTTTTAAGTATTATTTGTAGAAAACACAACGCAGGAAAAAAGAGAAATAAAATGATTTCAATTTGTATTTTTCTAGTATGGATTAAGAAACTGACCAACTTTTTTGGAAAATTAGTGAATTATTCAAATAAATTATATTCATTTCATTAAAAATTCAACATTTAATTTCATCCCTAGTTCAATAACACTAAAAATCACAATGAAATATGTAACTGTAAAAATAATACTTGTTTAATAAACTATGATAGTAAATAAGGTAAATATATAACAATGATTAATTTATTTTGCAAAAAGATTAATAAGCAAGGATAGAATGAACAAGAGTCATCGGGGAGAGCGCGAGCAGAACCCTACGGAATGAAGCATCGACTTCTGTTCGTTGTCGCTATTTATACTGGAAATATTGCTTCTGATTTCAAGATTGATGGTAAATACGCTCTGGATTGTCCATATGCGTTAAGAACAATGAATGACTTCTAAAATTCAAAGAAAGGCAATTCAAAAATTAAATTAGCATTATTTCTATGTTATTTTGTGAAGCTCATTAGTAAATACTGAAAATTTTTCAGATCATACGAGCTTTTAGATAGAATGATGGCAAATTTGGCAATAAAGGTTAAAGATTTAAAGAAAAAGACAATGTAGCCGATCAAAAAGGACTCACCATCAATCAAATATGGAATTTTGTATAATGTAAAAATGTTTCATTTTAATAAAGATCACTTTTTATTGAAAAATAAAATTATGAAAAGTGTCATTATATGTGTCACAGTTTGGAATAATGTGTTTCGATGTTTTGAAGAACATAAAAAGTTATACATGTTTAAATAATATAAATTAATTATCATTTAAATTTTACCAATGAAAAGGAAATGTACGTCTAAAGATTAACAAAGGAAAGCTTACGGTACCAGACACCTCCACCTGGCGTGTCGCCAAGAAATTTTTGTCAAACGCGCCAATCTCAGTGCTTCCCAAAAGTAATCAGATTACATTGTCGACATTATGGAAATGGAAAGGTCTTGTCGAGTACTTTATGTCTCTTGATATGAACGCCGATAAGCAAAGAGAAAAATTTGTAATTGCCATTAACGCCCGATTGTAAATCGCAAATAAATAAGAGTTGTACATTCGAAATTTATTCCGATATATTCCAAGGGTTCGTTCATTTGAATTTCAAATTTGTGCCACACTCTCAACGCATTAAATTATTTTACTGTTCATTGTGTTAACAACCCTTGTTGTCGTTCCTTATCAACCTCCCCATTTCATCACCCTTTTCTTCTTGCTCCACCAGCGAAAGCACACTGTGGAATCAAATTCAGAGAAACATATTGAAAAGAGTAATAAAATTATTTCTAAACGATCAATTTTTTATTAGACCATTGATACTTTTGCGTGTCTTTTACTCCTTCTCTTTTATCTCTCTCCATCTTTCTCTCCACGGACTACCATCACGTTTCAATCACCTCTTTTTGCAACTTAATTTTTGCCAGCACTTGTCGTTATGTTTGCTATTTTTGCAGAGCAAAAAATACTCAAACACAGACACACAAATTGCAAAGATGCTTTTCCATGTATAAAATATCATATGTAAATATTAAGAAACGCGTGTGTTTGTCTTTATTATTATCATGAAGACATTGTCATCATCCTATTAAATAGATATGACAATAATTTCACGCCATTCTTCGCCTTTTCCATGCCACTTTGGGATCTGTGTGTGTTTTTTGCGCACTTCTATTATTCCATTTTTTCCTGCAAAAATAGTCTAGCTGGGAGTATCTCGAATTTATTCCAATGCCGATGATCGGTAAACTTATTTGCTACTCCTTTTTCGGGCTTAGCAAATAGAGTTACCAACCGTTTGTTGATTTTCTGGTAGTGGATAAAAATCATTTGAACTACGTCAATAAGTATCACGAAAACAAAAAAAAAACATATTGAATTTAAACCATTATTAATTTATTTTAATGATTTATTCCTTACATGTCCGCTTTATAGCCGAAGTGTTAACACTGTCGTCTTCCTTGTCTAATAATGTGGCCGTGGGTTCGATCCCTGAGCGGGTAGGATTTACTGAATCTTTTTTCAACCGCTCTAGGTGCTATTAATTGACTAATAATACACTAAAAACAAATAGTCATGGAAAGTCTAACACCCGTTGGTTGAGGTTCAGACTACCCTTAGTTCCAAACCGGAATGTTGTGAGAAATATTTATTTATTCCTTACGTGTTCCTTTCCATGAATATTCAGAGAACATATAAAAGATGTGTTTTTCCCCGATTTAATTATTAGATCAATTTTTGAGAATATTGGTCTTACCTCCTCTTTTTCCAGAAGCCTGCTTATTGAGTCGTCAGTACTCTCAGTATTACTGTACGGCTCTAAAGTGTGGGTTTTGGAGGCTGGTGACGATTCGGAAAAGGCCCAAGTGAGATTTTTAAAAAATCTGTATTTTCTGGGCACCGGTTTACGTTGACAGCATAGAAATCTCAATTGTGTTTAGAGCCACTAGTTGGCTTTGTAAATTGTTGGGCATGGAGAACTCCAAATACCTAAAAAATATGTTATTAGTGGTTATTATACCTAGACTCGATTACTCTTCATCACCAGAATTGGGTTTTTATTGTAAGAGTTTTGTTTGAAATGGCGGACCACACTGAGTTATTTCACCCACAAAGCGCTTCTCTAATAAGAGACTCAAAGGAGGTCGTACTAAACGCCTTGAGATTGTCCTTTACTACGACAGGGCTGTAAAATCTTCATACTGCCCATTTTAAAGTCATCTCCTCGGGCAAGCCAAACGGATTCTAGAAAACCAAGCTACTGTTCCAATTAAGAACATAGGATATGAGAACACAGATTTTCTAGTAAAAAGAATACAGAGGTTTTTTCCATCGTGATTCTACAAACTATGCAACCTTCAATCTCCAGATTATTAAATATTTTTTTATATTTAATGATAATAGAAAAATTAATTTATTTGATAAATATTGTATATTTCATTTCTTTTTGTTTTATTTAATTTTGTAAGATTTTTCGATAAATTCTTTTAAAACATTAGAGAGTATGAAACATTTGAATAAAGACGAAGGAAAAGCAAGTGTCCTGGAAAATTCTTAGATATTGTATTCATGTTTTAATACCTAAATGATTTCAAATAAAGAGAAAGTCTTTGAAATTGAATACACTTAGTAATCCTATTTTTACTCGAACAGAAGGAAAAATTGTTTAACATCGGAGCGATAGCATATCATATTATTAAGGATGTTGAATATCCATAGACACTGCCATATCTCGCACCATCCTTGCCCGGGAATTCATGGCAATGTTGAAATATTTATCATATCAATAATGTAGCGTGTTTTGTCTTTTTCCCGAGCTCCTTCACGATGTCATTTTCTTTTCTCGTTCCCTTTTAAAATGATTTTATTTTCTCCGCCCGACATTTTTCAATTTCGTTGCCAACGCCATCATTACACACATCTTGCCTTGGTGAAGGATGGAGGATGTGGAGGATCCCACGCCCTCCGTTCCCCATGTCATCTGGTCGAACGATTGGGCCATGTGAATGTTGGATGTTGTGCGAACAAACAGCTAAATAATAACACATCCAAACCAAAGAAGCAGAAAAAAGACGAAGAAAAGGTCGTCCATGAAAATGCCTTCAATTTTCTTTTATTATTTTAATTTATTGCCAAACTCAGTTCCGGATACACTCCACTTCGCCCGCCAATCTTGTGCACAACACTGCATTTGCCATTTTTATGATGAATATAAAACAATAAACCAATTTCAGAGTTACAAAAATATAAATGACATTTCAATAAGCCAATCAATAAAACCCTTTGCAGTTTATAAAAATAAAGTCATATAAAAAGGAACCAGTTTTAGAACTTCAACGAAATGCCCAAAGCTGTAAAATTGAAGGCGTATTATATTTTGCCAATAAAAAATAAATAAAAATTTTATCATTCAACATTTGTATTTTCAATCAAAATTTCATAATTTCTGAAGAAATCCTAATTATGAAATAATTTGTAATATAAAATGAAATATTAATGCTATCAGGTTCCTTTTAATATCATTTAATTATTTGCTTATAAATCTCATTTCTTTGGTCAAAACAGTTCTTTTGCAAACACATTTCCAAGCAATTATGATGATTTTTTTCTTCAAAGAAAAGGTCAACGACCAAACATGAGATTTAATAATCGTTATGACGATATTAAAGTGCTTCCATTTGTTTGACATCAAGATTACAATGGAAGGGACATGTAACTCGAATGAACTCAGACAATAAGTAGTTTCTATAATAGTATAAAGGTCAGCCAAGTCTATTAAGAAGATAAGAGATGTAGAAAAAAATTAAGAGAGACAAGTTTCAGACAAAGATGACAGAACAAACACTTTATTTTTTTCTTAGATTTGATTTGATAAAAATAAAACAATAAATAAATAAAATATTTATTTTGTTGGAACGGAATGATTTTTTTACTGAGTATAATCTCTAGTAGTGAGAAAATCATTCAAATATTAAACCCAACAATTCATAATAAGCAAATATACAAACTCTATATTAATCGATTGGAAATAAAATGAACAATATATACTTACGGAAAAGATTTTTCACCGGATGCGTTACCTTTTCAGTAGCCGATAATATCAATCACATAAACGGGAAATCTTAAATGGTTTCTGAAAAGAGGTTTAATCAATTAAGTTAAAAGTTCTGTATTTGACGTGTAAATTAAACGCGCGTGAGGCAGTTGATGTTAATTCAAAGGAAAATGTTGAAGAATATGTTTTTGAATAACTACCATTTCAGCACGTTGAAGAATGAAAATGCAGTCTTGGTAAATTCGTCATAAGAAGTCGATGGAAACGTCGAGATGTGTTTAATTGAATAATTTGCAAGATAGACGCTGCAAACACTGCCATTGAAGATGGTTCGTCATAATATACAAGTGATATAAATTTTAATAAATAATTTCCATAAATTTGAAAATTCCTCATGATATAAAGTCAAATGATCCTGAACTTCAAATAATCATAAATTTAATTTACATTATTTAATGACAAAAATATTCTTATAAAATCAAATAGAAAAGTTGGCATTTTTCATTAAACGTAATGAGTTTCTTTTTTCATTATCAAAAAAGAACAAATAAAAGCTGGTTAAGAAATTTCGAATTCGTTATCACAAAGGTTACATTTTATAATTTTTTAAAAATAAATTTCAAGAGAATCACTATAGGCTTATGAGTCGTTCTGGCCCTTTGCCTGTGCAATTCTACTCTTTGTTAACGGTTGATGGCCACTTCCTTCCACACGGTAATTCTTAATAGTCGATCTGCTGTTCGTTTATTCTTGGCTCGATTATAAACTACTCATATATAGTAATTATTTATACAACAAGGTCGATAAAATAAGGCATTATTAATCAATAGCGTTGTTTTAAACCACGAGCGTAGCTACTACTTTAAAGAAGGCCTGAGTGTTTAATAATACTCATCGACCGTACTTTATACAAATTTTTATAAATTTTAAAATAAATTAACCCAAAAAATAAAACAAAATATTCATATTCTTAAAAAGAAATTCGAAATTCCTCCCTCACATTATTTTTGTTTTTTTTTTATTCAAGAGATCATGGTGAAAGCTATATCTTGTTTCTCTTACTTGCACTTGGGGAAATATAAACTCGCTTTATGTTGTGAAATCATCCACAAATACAGTTAAACTTTATATAACCAAACTAACTTCCAAAAAACTTTGTCGGTTTTCACTTCAACAATAAAGAAAAAAAACCAGTGTTTTAAAGAATTCTTTAAAGCACTTGTGCTTTAAAAACGACTTTGACAGAACAAATTGTCATAATATCAATTTTGTCCAACAAAAATTAATAAAATTCATTTTTTGAATCGAGGGACTGGTTCTGATATTTCATAAGTAAATTTTTTTCTGATGTATTAGAATATCATTAGAGATCTTTATTTCCAAAATTGAATAATGAAATAAATGAACAAATTTACATGAAACCACTAAATGGCATTAATATAATTTTATTCCTGATCACAATCTCACACAATTATAATGAATTTCTCCAAACGAGAAATGCTTTCTTTCTTAACAAGATGTTTGAACAAGCTATTGAGAACTTTTCTGTAAATATCAGAATAACAATATCAGTGTCAGAAGGAGCGATGAATGATTAGGTCTTTCACGTTGACTGAAAACTCGACTAATTACTCTGTTGAAGGATAATTTACTTTTCCACAAACAGAATTCCATAAATAATAGTTGTTGAATTAAAAGTAGCCCGAGCACATGATAATTAATTGCCAGCCACTTATCGCTAACGATGCACGAAACGATTTGTTAATTGATTTCTTTGACCTGCATAAATAAATCAGGCACACAAACAGAGCGCAATCTGTGTTAACCCTTGACGGCACTGAAAGAAGAGGAAAGACAAGCTCTCGACTTGAATTGTGTCTCTAAACAACAATGATAGAGGACTTTACAACAGAGAACGTCTCAATTATAATTTCTGCTGTCATCATTTCTCCGCATGCAAATGAATGCCAAACACAGCAAAGCCACTCCTCTCTTTCTCTCTATCTCCCACTCCTCTGTTAAGTGGATCAGCAGACGACTGGAGAGTTTTGTAAATTTTCCACTTGAACTTTGTGGGTCGCCTCCTAATCTGCATACACATGGCGTTTGGACCAAGACTTTGGCCGAGACGAGAATCCGAAATCAGTTTCGCCGGATTAAAAAGACATTCCATGGGTATAGGGAGAGCCATAAAACCTCCTGGCCCAATAGACAGCACAAAGTCATCCTCATATAATACAATTTTCAGCTCTACCTCCTCCTCCCCCTTTCTTGTCTACCGAAATTTTCTCGTAATAAACATTGAATAAACGAGCCATGATAGACCTGAAAAACACACACAGGACATGGTGACGGTTATTGCTTCCTATTTGTTATCCTAATAATAATAGTAATAATAATAACAATGATCTTATAACTTTAAATGAAACTCATTTTAATACCTAGATGAGTAATTGAAAATAATCTACTCTAAAAGAGTTTTTGGAATTTTTTTTTTCAAAACGACAATTTTCTTCTCTTTCATTGTTTAATATTTCATGAATTATCTTATTGTTCTTATTTAATTAAGTATATGTGTTTATATTCGTTTAATCAAAAAGAATCTTCATTATTGACAGAATAATTATCCAAATCATTTGTTGTACAAATAAATAAAGATCCATATCTAATTTTGAATAGATTAAGAATACACAATAAAATATGTTAAACATATAGAACTTATAAAGTTTTGTTAAATGAATGAAATCTATACAATCAATGATCGGGTATTCATCAAAATATTAAACATTGTCTATTGTTTTATAAAAAAAAATTTGGACAGCTTTTTAAATATAATTCTTTATTTTATTTTAAATTGATGAATTAGTTAAAATTAAAGATTTCCGACAGTATATGTTCAGTTAATTGAACAACAATGTTAAGTTACTAACATAACAATAAAACATTTTCGTGTTTTCCAAAATGTGTAAAAATAAAATTTAATAGACTAATAAACTATATTGTTAAAAATAATACTGTTAAGTCTTATTGTTTATATATTAATATCCCAGGTATAAAGTATAAAGTATTCAGTAATTCATTTTAAATCATAAGATTGGTAATTTGGGCGCAAAAGCCGCTGGGGGATTAAAGCTCTTATTTATATATAAATATATAAATGAGACCATAGTGATGATGTACGATAACGTATCGACAGGTGTTTGGCCATACGCCCCTCCTCGCATAGCGTTCGAGCTCTTTCTTCCTATCACAATTACTGGCACTATTGTTTTGTTGTATATATATATATATATATAGTAATAGTTAAAATTATGTTTATGTTACTAAGGGTTAAAGTGGTTATTAGGTCCGTCATTCGGTACCGCATACTAGGGCAGTATAGTTCTAGCCACTTTTCAGGAGAGGTTCAATGTTAGTAATAATTCATAAGATTAAATGAGTAAATACATATTATTTTTAATACAAAATGATGAACGTACAATGAAAACTAAAAACCTACAAAAAATTTTCTTTATAAATTTTATTTGTTATTGTACAAAAATATTGTACAATTACTTCACTTTCTTTCCGTATAATGTATGAAGAATATAAAGAAATTTCACCGAATAACATTACTCTTTCAATCGCCTATTTTCTCGATCACATCGATAAGAAATCTTTATTGATTCTGCAAAAGAATTAATTCAATAGAGTGAAAATTCCGGTGTTTGTTCGTGTAAATTAAACATTCACAAACAGTTTAATGTTGATTTATTTGCGGCTTGGAAAAGACTAATTAAATACAAATTAATAAGCGCACTCCAGCGCAAAGAATAATGAAAATGCAGTCTTGACACATACCTCATTAGAAGTCGATGGAAACGCTGAAACGTTTCTAATGCCGTTGCACAGTTTTCATGTCTTACATTTAATAAAATCTATTAAATACGAAAGTAAAATAAATTGTGATTTAATTAATATAGAAATGAAAGACGAAGTTATTCAAACGAGCTATGAATTGCGGAATTTCAGCGGAAAAAAGTTTTAAAATGAAGCTGGCCCATAACTTTCCCTGTGTCGTCATTCCGCCTCCACTTACAGAAGAGAGACATGCTAAAATCCACATAAATAAAAAATGGGCTGGGAAAAATAAAGAAACAACAAAATGGGACAGAAGAACTTTCTAAAATTGCACATAAAACACTTGGCCCGACCTTTTACCATCTTTTGCATTTCTCCTCTCCGTAAAACACACTTTACTGTAAACTTTCCCTTAACAATCCGCACAAATGGACCCCTTATCACTATTCTTCCCCTCCCTTTTCCTCCCTTAAATCCAATTCCGCCCCTCGGATGGCTGTCATTGTTTATACCCTCCACTTGCTCATCCGCCTTATCCATCCCCCGCACGCACACACAATGCCTGCATCCGTTCCCAGTCCCACAGAGCGTTTCCAGATTAAGAAGAATGTGGATCAGCCGCAAGAATCCGTCCATACATCACGGGTTCTGTGTTATACGAATTTAATAAAAGACTGATATTAAAAATATGATCCCATATGCGGTCCCACATCAATCTATCCACTCTCCTTCCCCTACCTATCTCTCTATTCTCTAAACCACCACCTCCCCAAAAAAGCACACACCATTTTAATATCCCTCGCCATTCCCACAACAAGACAATACCCAATCCTGCATTTACATACAAGAAAAATGTGTTTTACAGATGTGATATAACTTATACCTACTACTCGTGTGTTGGAAAGTCAAATAGATTTAAACAGAAATGTTTTAAGATTAATGTATTAAATTTTAATATGATAAAACTTTAATTTATTTTATAAATTTTATATTTAATTTAAGAAATACAATTTAAACATAGTTAAGGACAAATTGACAAATTCTACAAATACTTAAACTGTATCACTGATTTATCAAAATATAACGAAAACTAAATGCGATTATATAATATAAAGCAATTTTGAAAAAAAATAATAGCAACTTCAAATCACTAAAAAAATTCGATTATTACTTGTTATATGTATTTTTTTAAACTACCTACATCATATGGAATTCTTTGTAAATATATATATTTGAATCCTTTTCTTAACAGTCTGTGTGCTACTGAATTAATTGAATAATAATACACTGAAAAAAAAAATTATCCAAGAAATGTCTAAAACCTGTTGTTCGAGGATGAAACTCCTAATGTTCCTTACAAGAATTGAAAGAGAAAATTTATTTTTAAAAATACCATACTTAATTCTTATAACGAATAATCATATTTTATTTTCCACGTGAACTTTTTGTGGGTCTAATTTCACAATTCACTATCTTTTTCCATCCGAACGCTTCTTACATTATTTAAAAAACTATAGTTTCCATACTTGGTATTGTCCAAAATTTAATAGAAATTCAAAACTAACTGTACACATACCTAACATTAAACTTCTTCTGTAAAGTGGCCTATACTACCCTAGCGTGCTGAATAGCGGGTCTAATAATACTTTTATTCTATCCTATCCTTATCATATACAATATACACTGGAAAATTTCTGTCTTATGATTATTATTAATAAACCAATGATCCCTTGCTAATGATATGAATCTGAATTTATGATAATCTACTGAAAATTTGTTGGTTCACATTTTTAGAAAGTATTGGCTACACATCAGAGAGTTGTATAATATATATTCTAATTTTAAGGAAGGGTTATCAATGCAGGGAGAAACATTGTCAAAACATTTTTACATTATTATTATAGTCCGAAATTAGATAGCAACAAACTTACATTCAACAAACCATCCTCTAAAGTGTTCCAGACCTATACTGCCATAGTGTGTGGTGCTAAATGGCGGGTCTAGTAAACACTTTTATCATATATCATTGATATCCTTATCAAAGGAATCATTAATTTAAAATACGTTATCGCCAGCAGCATGTTAGTTAGGACCAGGTAACCAATTTTAATTAGATAGTTTTATACCACCCAACCAATTCAAATTTTATTAAAAATTTTATTTGTTAAAAGAAACAGAATGAGTTTCTAAATCCATACTCATAAAATAATTATCTTAATCTAATAAAAAATATTAAAGAATCCTACGAAAAATCACAATGAAATATAGATCATAATCAAAATGCGATTATGAAAGCATAAAAAGGAAAATTTGAATTAGGTACTTTCTAAATATCAGAAGGTATTCTTAATTAGAATTTAAAAAAGTAAATTGCAAAATAATTTTCACCTTTTATTACAATTAAAATTTAATTAAAAAATGTCGTAACTTAGTATGCACTTTAAATTTCGCAAATTTAATTAAAAATTTACAAAGTAGAAATATTTCATAGTTGGATCATACGGAATCATAAGACACACAATATCCAATTCCCCTGTTGGTTTGTCCATATCCCCACGGACATGCCAGACCCGAACCACATCCCATATGCTCCCCTGAAGCCGAGAGTAATCGTGTTTATTTAAATGGAATAGAAGAAAATATTTCCCCAAAATTCCTCTTCGTTTGGGTGAGTCCTAATAGAATTTGGAGCCCTCAATTTCCCAGTTCGTTTAATTCCACATGTCCGTGTAACAGCTCCACGGTCGACTCTACTATGTACACAGTTACAAACTGCCCCAGTTTCTTCTCCGTCGTAATTAGGATTGGCACCTGAACTTTATTTGAATGAATTTCTAGAAAACCTCTTCCTACTAAAAAGTTCAAATATAATAGTTTAGTTTTAAATGAATTTGGTCAAATATCAAAATTAAAATCAAGCAGTAAAATGAGCATAAATTAATAAATAAAAACAAGTTTTTTAAAACGAATTTTACATAATTTGCAGAATCTTTAATATTATAACAAGAAGGGCCATCTCCTCTCTCGCTCTCTCCTACTAAGATATATTTAATGTACTGTCTTCTCGATCTCTCCTTAGAACGAGATCAAACTCACTAAGATATTATTGTTTTAAGCCTCAACCAAATCAGAGGTTTTTCAGTTAATGGGCTAAATTGTGAGATTTCTAATCAGTAAACAATTGTTGCCGAAACCAGGGAGCAAACCAGATACCTAAATTTCTGTAAATATCTTATCAAGATATTCCTAAAATATATAGCATTATCTCTTAAATTACAAACCTTATTCACATATAAAATATATGGATCATATAATTTTCCAGAGGTGCAAAAATTTTTCCTATAATTCGCCAAGCTCTCTCTGCCTAACACCATTTCTGTCACTAACTAACTTATTGCTATTGATAAAGTATTGCAATATAATGAATCCTTTAAATGTTCTTGAGAAGGATTAGGATGGAATAGGATAATAGTCTTTATTAGATCCGCCATTCAGCACCGCACATTAGAGTAGTATAGGTCTGGACGATTTAGAGGAGAGGTTTGTTTTTAGTTATGTGTACAGTTAGTTTTAGTTGCTAGCTAATTTCGGGCTATCAAGGACATGTGCAAAAGTTATCAGGGTGTTTCCTCCCTTCATAGAAAACCATTCCTTGGTTATCAATTATGGAACTCCATATTTGATAACTTACCATTCTACAAATATTCATTTCCTCATAAAAATCAAATATAAGATTTGATATATTAGTGACAACCACAAACTACTTCAAACTTCCATGAAACAAACCTTATAAAAAATTCAAAGTTATTAGTTATTAAATTAAATATTTTCACAAATTCAAACAGAAACTAATTGAATATTATTAGACAAAAATCTACTGACAAGTAACGTACGAGCAAATAATGAAAAAAACTAAATTTGTTCAGGGGGTTTTTATATGATTTTTTTCTCCAACATATGCCAATCCTAGTGGAAATATTTAGTTAGTCCTGTGGCTCGCCTTGACTGCTGGAGACTCTATTGAAATATTTCATCATATGCTCATTTGTATCCATATTGTACGGATGTGTGTCTTTTTGCCGAAACCACCCTCCATCCACCTATTTGGCCTCCACCACCACCATCGTCGTCCTCGTCATTGGCAAGAAAGAGCGAGGACTGAGACAGAGCAATGTGGCAGAGTAAATTCAATTTGCGAAACACTGCGAATAAATGAAGAAAAGAAAAACAGAGTATGATGACGTCTCTTCGGTTTTTTCCGTCGTTCCATCCCAGCTAATGAACGACGCAGTCCTCAGTCATCTCAGCTGCTACTCGGCTCTATTCCTCTAGCGCTCTAGAGAAGTGGATGAAAAAAAGCCCAGAAAACAAACACTCGAACCAGGGTTCGCCAAATAAATCATAACCGAAAAAACATACACACACACATAACGAGTATTCGCAACAATAATATTTGCGGTGTGCGAATGATTGAAGCATATTTTTAATACAGATTCGGAAGTTGTCAATAAAGTGACGTACGAGCTTTGTACCCAATTCCAATTCCATGGTTTTATTGATTCGATTCCAATTACGATTATGACAATCCGAAAGCCGCTCTCGGAAGAAGAGAAGAGGACTGAACAAACACATCTCTGCTCTATACATTAAACTCACTCAGTAGTTTAATCGTAATATTATATGGACCAATTTTCAGTCTGTCAAAAGTGACATCCATTGTCCAGTTTCCAGTTCATCTTCATCCTCATTTTTTGTAATAACAAAATGTAGATACAGATAAATAGGTAAAGTTAGAGAAGGATAGAAAACGGAAACTTATTTGTTAAAGTAGATAGTCTATTCGGGATCATCGGATACTTGGATTGGCAGGCAAATACACATCGTTTCCAATTCCTAAACCACCGCCCCTCTTCTCCTATTCACCTCCTCCTTAAATGATCCACCTGCCTTAGGAAATCCGTTTTAATGCTCCAAAATGAGAAATCCGTTTTCCAAAGATTCGCTCCCATTCAATCAGTTGATGGCGCCGTCGTCTTACCCAATGAACATTCCACTCTGCTGTATTTTAAATTAGGAACTGCTGCAACATTTGAATATTTCCACCCACTCCGATTCCTCTTCCTTTGCTCAGACCAATACTTCCACTATGTTTAAACACAATAAGGCAAAAAGCTCACAATCCGGTTGCTTTTCGCTAAATTCGATTTTACTTTACAGAAACATTAGGATCGCCAGCTGTTTAAAATGTAATAAAGCAAGTAGTAAAAAGTAATAAAAATGATGAATGTTGTTTCATGTTTTTCTTGCAAAAATTTAATTTAAGTAAAAATCAATATTTCTCAAAAACAATAAGCGATTTATAAATATACATTTTTGTTAATTAAATAATGAAGTTTATAAAATTCCATTGAACAATCTTTACATTTTAGTGTGGACAGTGTTTAATTATACATTATGAAATACCCGCAGACAATCATAAATCACGTAAATTCACAAAATTAAGACTTTGTACCAAAATTCAACCCAAAAAATTTTAATATTTTATCTGTGTATCTTAGAAAGAAAATATATTTTGACATTTTTCATGCTTTTAGATGAAAAAAGGCTATGATTTATTAATAAATTTAAATTTTTTCACATTAAATGACAAAAAGTAATGTTTTTCTCAAATATTGTGTTTAGACCTTAATTTCATACTGGGTTGTCTTCTAATTCTATACATCATATTTCGCGAAAAAAAGGATTTTCAATCCAAAAAAAGATATATCGTAACATTTTATAATTAGAATTTCATAAACTGTATAAAAAATTGTAAATTGAACAATTATTATATTTTCTCAGCTTTAATTCTTAATAACTGAATTTGAAATTTTACCTTAAATAATTACTGTAAAAAGAAATAATTACTTAATTCCCTTGTCTTTGACATATCAATAATTGAATAAAACAATAATTAAACTTTAATTTGAAAAGCAAATTATGAAAAATGTCGTCATTCTTCAATTTTAATCAAATATTGTTATTTGGAAATATTCATTTAATGCAACGAAAATGTAATAAATGAAAATGAATGTTTCATTTAAAATTTGCAAGGTATTATCGAATTTACTTTCCAATTAAACATTGCAATGTATAGTTTTTACAAATCACTCTGAAATTAATAAGATTAAAAGCAAATGTATTTAAAGTAATTCTTTGAAATTTATTATTAAAATTGACCGTTTGTCTATAAAATAATCATATAAATCAAAAAGAATAACAAATAATTATTCTATTTAAATTAAGGATTATAGTTGGTATAGCTGATATATCCCCGGCCTCAACATTCGAACAACTAATGTCGTCAACAATACTTATTCGAATTAAGACGGGTTTTCAAAGCTTGGATGAAATGAATAGAATTGAAGAGATAAACCGGATCCTTCTACAATTTTAGTAATTTGCTGCTATTCGTTGAACGGATACAAATGATATGGTGTTCTTCGTAGTATATGTGTTCCGTTGCAGTGGCAGAAACCTGTCAATAAATAGGCTCTAAAAAGGATCATCTGGTTATGATGCTAATCACATCATAAAAAATAATGATTCATAGTCATGATATTCAACTGTCAATTGTGAAAGATTAACAAATAGATAGATAGAACATATGAAAAACTTTAATTACGTAAAACCAATTGTTTGGAAAGCCACTAGAAAATATAACAGTGAATATCTGTTCTATTCCCAACCATTTTTATTCATTTATCAACCTAAGTTGAATTAGGACACGCTTAGTATCTCATTTGTAAGATTATTATTCTAAAGGCAACTAAAATCAATTAATTTTGTTTGACATCGCGACATAGCATCGGAATTAATGCCATAAGCAATCAGCGGAGTTATTATTCGCCGAGTGAAACTGAGACTGGCGGTGATAAGGAAACAATAACTCAAATTGATTGACAATGAGCATGGATGATAATGAAATAAATTTGCGGAACGTGCCTAAAGCATGCCAGGAACGTCAACAAAGTGTGCTTTGAGGCAGGCAGCAGCACCACCCTTAGGAAAACTCAACCCCTCCACATCGTAACGTGCCATACAATTAATTTCCAAACGATTGAAAATTGATCATATTCAAACGAAGCGAAGGGAGGAAAGAAGGAAGAGTGTCGCATTAACCTTATCTTCCAGAAAAAGGGAACGAGTATGCTTGAATGTTTGCCAAGTGCCCTTCAAATTAATAAGCTTCAATTACCATTTGCTTAGGCTCTTCTCGCTCTCTCTCTCCCTCCCCCCATTCCTATTCCTAAGCTGTGCTTAGACGAGTTCGCTTCAGATTATTCACTCTGGGGATTATCAAATGAAATATTTTATCAAGAATTTATACTTTATTATATATCTAAAGAAGCGCCCGGTTAATTTGCAACAATTTCCGAATTATTTAAATAATTCTATTTCCCAGGAAGTTTCAAAAGGCCAAAGTTATTTATTAATGTTAAATATCCCCCCAGAAAAGCAACTTTGACTTGTAACAACACCTTTAATGTATTGATAACAAATTTGAGGAATCCAAAACAAAGATAACATTATTGTTATGCAAATTATCCAAATTATCATTATGTTTTATTACAGAACAAATATTTAACACGGAAATGCTAACAAATTGATTTATGGAATGCCTTTGAAAAAGTCAATTACTGTTTTTCCTTTTTGGAAAATCAATAAAATTTTCATCAAATTCGATCAACATCTTGTATGTACATTATTTTCAAAATATAATATATAATTAATTTCACATTTCGAAATGCTTGCACAAGTTATAATGACACTGAAGGGAAATAACAAACTCATCATATTCAGCGGACGTTCTACAAAGCATTTTAACAAAATAAAAAAATTGTAACTACCTACATTGAAATTTATTTTATTATAAAGAATAAATATAAAGATATAATACGAAAAGAGATAAGCAATAAGTTTATCTAAAACATACATTAATGCAATGTCTCTCAACAAAAAGGTATGGCCGATTACTATTAAAGATCATCACACCAAATATATACACTGTGAATTAAGGCTATAACCTCACTTGTTTTTCCTTGATATCTCTGGAACCAAAAAACGCTGGAATTTCAAATTTACACACAATAGGAGACCGTGTGATCGAATCCCAGACGAACATTTTTCAGCACGAAAAAAGTTTTCCATTTGTGTATATCAATAACATTGTTAAATTATAATCCTCACAAATTATAAATAATGGTGCAAAAATATAAATAAAATGGACCGATTGACCAAAACCGCCTACAACTGGTCTAGGTATTATTGGCTATTGAAAACTATCCTGTTGGTGCATTTCTGGGTACTAATATTGACATAATAGAAAAGCCAATAAAATCAAAATCGCAGATAAAATTTTCTGACATAACGAGTAGCAAACAAACGGTTCGATATATTTAAGCCAAACCACATTTAAAAAAAATTATTCCCTACCAGTTGTCTAGTTTTAGAATTGGACCGCTGGTTCCAAATCATTCCAGCCATGAACTTACTCAAAATTATCAGCATAATTTATGTATGGAACAATTATAAATCAAAATTGAGCAAATTAATGATTTTCTTTTGTGTTGAAATGACTCGGAATCAGCGGTTATAAAACAACCACAATAGGCTTTACTTTTTCTGTTAAGCGGTTTTTGCGTTTATAGATATTTTTTTCATTTTTCTTAAATTACTTACCGAACTGACCTTTAACTATCGAATACAATCTGCGATTCTAAAAATTTTTTTTTTTATTATTTTTTTATTTATTTTTTGCTATGTTGGAAT
>JXOV01017271.1:0-13641 GCA_001014945.1 Clogmia albipunctata | reverse complement strand
CGAATTTTCTCTTTGCTGGTGTCCATCTTTGACAAGCGCTCACAACCTGCTGAGTGAATCAACCCAAAAACTGTTAAAGACAAACTTGTGGTGCGAAAAAACACATTTTCAGTACCGTATTGCATGTCATGATGCAATACGTAACACTAGAACTATGGACAATAACGCCACCTCATCTAAAAACCGAACGAACTTTTTACTTAACCTTTTATTAATTCTGCTGAGATTTTTGAGTAAATTCATACTCGAAATAATTAAACCCAAGCAGTCCAATTTTAAAACTTTGTATGGGCGATATGTAGAGAATTTATTGATCTCTAAAATAGTATCCTTCGGGTTAAATACGTCGAGCGGTTTGTTAGCTAAGGCGCGTAATAGCCTAAAAACCCGCTATGTCTCAAAATATTATCCGTAACTACGACTCTATGAGCTGTCCAATGGTGCTTATATTAATAACCACCGTGTACAATAAGCCTAGTTTTCGATAGCCATAATTACTTTACTTGAATTCAGAAATTTTTTATATTAATTACTCGATTTTCGAAATTAGGGTTTTTAGACTTTCAATATGTGCTACTGCCAGCCTATGACAACGCGACCCAAATTTTCGCAATTCTGGATATATGTCGAATTATCTAACTACCCGCATCAATGGATTGCCCCATAATGGAGAAAAGGGGGGGCGGCTATAACGCTGGTCCATTCGGCATTTGCGGTTTCTCGATTTTTCGCAATTTCGCAAAATTGATTCAAGTATTTGCAAATCAGCTTTGACCTAAAGTTGTAATCTGTAAAGAGATATACTGTGTGTAAATTTGAAGATCCAGCGTCATTTGTTTCTAGAGATATCAAGGATAAACGGGTGCGGCTCTAACCTCAATTCACACTGTATTTTAAAACAATGTTTCAAATTTAGAGAGCTTGGCCACGTGAAAATAAATTAATATCACAACGTTTTATGAAAAATCGTTACTGATACCCTATCAACGATATCCTATACTATAGATTATTTTACTGAAATCACTATATAACTTTCACGACAAAGATAAAATGAAGAATTATTATTGCCATAATATAGAAGTCTATTCCTATCCAGTGGATTGACAATATGAGAAGTTAATTCCAGGACATTTCCCTTGCTTTGTTAAATATCCACACGTTCATCCATGTGTTTCAGAATTCAATATGAGGTTTTCATATTGTCACCTAACTTGATTTACTTGAACATAGTACATGATAAATCCAAATAATATTATCATAATTATAAGTTTAAAATTGAATAGTTATAATAATATTCGGGCCATATGGTCTATAGGACTCCAGCCCAAAATATGAAATAAATAAAATAAATAGTTATAATAATAAGTTTAAAAATCATTTATATTTACCGCCAAAAATGTTTTAATTGAAGAATATTTATGATTTTGAAATCCCATTTACTTTTTGAATGTACTCAAGAACTTAAGACAATTATAATTATCGTATGGACAACATTTACTTAAAGTTTGAAAATAAGCCATTAATATAATTCGAACCTTTACCGAGGTCCCTACAAAATCTCTTGATATTTCAAACTAAATCCATAGAAGATAAATATTGAAAATTTTTATGTTCTTGTTTCAATCGAAAGGACAGAAAAAATATCAACGAAATGTTTTAGGAATGGTATGCATAGATTAATTCGTATTAAAATAACGAAATATTATTAAGAGCACCTGTATTACCAAAAAGCTAAATTTACTTTTCTTGTTCGATAATTTTTTTTCTTTACCAAAATTATACATATTATTTTTAATTTGAATAATCATTTGATAATCTTTTGTAAATGGATTGATTATAATATTGGAATTTAAGGTCAAAGGAAGAATAAATTCCAATAGATTGTTGTAAATACTGATTATTTAAAAAGAAAAATATTGAGTAGTAATTTCAAAGAGAGAATAATAGAAATCACAGACATTGGTACTGGCTATTTGTTTCTCTTCGAAGAGAAAGTTGGAGAAATATTTTCCGTGTACTGTTATAGTCACAAAAGAGAAGTTGAGACTGTTAATTTACGCTCTTTTTAACTCACTACATTCTTTTTGTTATGTGTTGAAGTCTTGCCCCAGGACATGCCACGTGCGCAAAGTAACTGGTATTATAGCATGACTATATATTTTGTTGTTAACGGTCAGGGCGATATTTGCATACAATTTGGAGTTTATTTCAAATGACTATTATTCTATAGTTTTGTAAAAATACTTTTATGCATTTTTGTTACTTAAGTTGATATTATGACACTCAAATTTGTTCTGTCAAAGTCGTTATTATAGCACAAGTGCTTTAAAGAGTTCTTTAAGGAACTAGTGCTTTTCTTTATAATTGAAGTGGGACCTCCGTGAATGAAATCGATCATATTTATATGTACGTAAGTTTTGTTATGTAGGGTTTAACTGTATTTACGGATGTATGTGTGTGTCTTTGACTGTTTACCGGATGGTTTAAATTTAAATTAGTACAAATTAATTCTAAATCAACTGTTTCCTAGAATTCAAGAATTTTTGATAGGCACGCTAGTTAGAACATTGCATTCAGTGGAGCTCTAATATAATATTGAGATTGTTACCAAGTGAGTGTGGAATGTGCAGTGTGACCACACCTGTGATCCTTGTAATAGATTTAGTACTTCCAACTAAAGAAATTATACTAATAAGTTTTATGTCTATAAAATGAAGACTTTTTAAAGAAAATCCACAATATAAAACATGACACTGGAAATAGATTATCAAAAGAAAACTTACATATTCTTAATTAACTGGTAATCATTAAAGAAATAAGATGGAAGCTCGGAGAAGCCATAGATCAAAAGTTATTAATTTCCGCAACAAGCTTGGTTGGGCGGTTATTATTATGTTCATTAGTCAGATTGAAATTAAATGGGTTTTGGGCTATTTTCTCCCTTATTTTACATTTTAACCAAAAGCAATAAGTGCTTTTCTTCGTTTTGTCCAAATTAACACAATTTTGTTTAAATTAAATCACAAACAATGATACAGTCAATATTACATAAACTTATATACATAATCTATTTTAAATATAATAGTTATTTATAAAACAAGGTCGATAAGATTATTCATTATTAAAAACATGGATTGTTTTAAGCCATGAACGTATCAAGTGCCCTAAAGATGGCCCGAATGTTTAATAATAATACAAAATTTTATGCATTTTTAAAATAAATTTATACAAAAATAAAAAAATAATTGTTTTATTTAAAGTTGGTTAAGCGACTCTAAATTTTAAATTTTTTGCATCCCTCTCTTACTCATAACCGAATATTTTACATCTCTCTCTTACTCATAGCCGTAAGGCGTAGTTCAAAAATTTCTAATAGTGGTTTTTTAAATAAAAATCGTTAATACTGGCAAATAATAGGTAATCCACGCCCTTCAAAACTGACGGCCATATCTTTTACGGAGGTTACACTTCAATAAAAAAGAAAAAGCGCATGTGCTTTAAAGAATTCGTTAAAATACTTGTGATATAATAATGACTTTGACAAAGCAAAATTGAGTGTCATAATATCAATATTAAGCAAAAAAATGCATAAAAGTATGTAAGGAAATTTTAGTCATTATTTTAACCTAAGAACTCGAAAAATTTAATAGTAATTATTCAATATTATATGCGAATGGAATACCCCAATAATACTTTTTTAAATATAAGTTACAGTTAACTAATTCCATCAACAATGATTTGGAAATTTCAGTCATACACTCCTTGCCACTTGAATAAGATCGACATTTTCTTGAATATCTCAATTAATCGAATTATAATTATACTTGAACAAAGGTATGCTCATTAACCACCATCTGGGTTAAACAAAGGTCTTGGTTGTATACGTACAATATAAAAGAGGCGCCAAACTGAAAAATAAAAAACTTTTCCACAAAAGAACTTCGCTACTTGAATAAAGTCATATAAAATATTAGCTTATTGGAGCCATAAATTCCCGTTTTTATTAAATGTCTTCAATTGATATAGTTGGTTAAAGGTAATATTTTATTTGTATTTGGAGTTTCATCACTGATATTTTATCCGAAAATTTGTTTTGCACTCCTGTATCGAAACATACGCTTTTAGATATCCATTTGAGTTTCGTAATGTTTCACTTTATGCCACTTAGTAAAAATTTCGATTTTTTTTCACTAGTGGAAAAAAAATTTGTCATAAACTATCCAACAATTTGGTCGCCATTGTTGCCCTTTAACTACACAANTCCTATATCGAAACATACGCTTTTAGATATCCATTTGAGTTTCGTAATGTTTCACTTTATGCCACTTAGTAAAAATTTCGATTTTTTTTCACTAGTGGAAAAAAAATTTGTCATAAACTATCCAACAATTTGGTCGCCATTGTTGCCCTTTAACTACACAAAATATTGGTCTCGGCTGTACTGTTCACCACTACATCCAAATACCCGAGGAGCAATTCCTGTTTTTCCAACATTGCTCCTCTCCATCAATAATTCCTTTTCCCTCCTTTTCAAACTTTTGTGTATATTATTGTAAATACTATTCTTTAGTATTTTAAATGAATAAATACCGAGGCTTGACGCCCTCAATTAACTCTTGTTCAGTCGTCAATAACGACTAGTATTCCTGGGAGCTCACACTCCCTGGCCAGTCCTCTGGCCTGATCTTCCAGACCATCCAGCCAGCTTCCCTTTGGAATTCACTACTCGCTCCAGTAACGCAGGAACCTCTGCACACCACAACACCCCAGTTCCTGTCGTTACACGGCTATGCCGTAGGACCGTGTCTATATTTTAAATTAATTAATGTTTCCTGTTTTAAAATTTTAATATTTACCATTTTAACAGCCATCTGCTTTTAATTTAGCTTTTTGGGTTCGATTTTTGGGACATTACATAAATATCAGAGATAAATTTGCTTAACTGTAATGTGAGAACTCGGAAACTCGCCTTCGACTCGAATGTTTCACACTTGTTTCACTCGTTAAAAAACAGTTGACTTTACACCCTTGTAACACAAATATCTATTTTTAATCGATTTTATTAACAAATAGCATTATTTATGAATTTATAAAACAAAGCCCATAAAATATAATAATTATAAACAATCTTAAATAGTTTCAATCATGTGTTGGTTATTTGTGATATCACAAACTTTCTCTTTTAGATGCTGTTGAATACTCTTTCCATTATAAAGCTAAAGTTAATAAATAAACTCTTGAATTTTTTTCAAATTTTCTTTAATAGTTTTATAATGTACAAAACACATCTGTATATTAACAGATAAAAATAGCGATGCTCCATAATTTATTTGGATTTTGCGTGACAATGCTACGTACACGTTTAGAATTCGGGAAAAAATTCACACCCTTAGCACGTAAACTTCTGAATTTTTGCTTATGGGTGTGTTTCAATAATATTTCATAATACGAGTATATCCTAAAAAGAAAACATAATTTTACTTAAATAAAAGCATATACAATTTTTTCTTTATTTAGGAAAACTCCATATTCAATTTCACGAGCATAATATTTAACTTCTGCCCTGTTATTGGATGAAACGAGGAATCCTTTCTTAATGATTAACTTAGTCATTATTTTGATTTTATAATGACTGTGTATATTATATTAATAATTTTAAATAAAAATGTAATTGATAATATGAAAACTGAGAATTGAAAAAAGAGAATATGATTAAAACTGATGAAATATTCAAGCTAATAAATTACAGTTCAAACACAATTTGTTTCATTGTAACTCTAAACTAATTTTATAACGGATAATACTTGGAACTGTTATGTGAGATACAAAGGGATGGAAAAAGATTGAAAAATATAGTGTTTCAAGTGACATTTAAGTGTTAAAATTGTGCAATTGACATGGTATTTATGATATCGATTTTTATTTATTATGTTATTGGAGAAGTAGATTTATAAATTATTCGTTGTGCTTGTAATCTTGATTATGATTCATAAAAGTAAGTATAACATATTTTTATTGTGTATAAGATGTCGTTTTATCAAATTAAATCTTAAGGTTAATTTTCTTTTTTTTTTCATAAATTGTTAATACGTTCCGTACAGTAGTATGTGTGTTTACAGAATATTTCGAATTATCAAAATAATATTTTAAGTGCGTGGAAAATTATAATTGATTCTTATGACCAATTTCATTTATATATATCTCAAGAATTGTAGAGGATTTATGATGTCTAGGTTGGGAAAAGAAGAAATGAAATAATAGAAGGAGTATAATAATAGTATATTTCGATACAAGTGCTGTAATAACCTATTTCTCATGTGTATTGAACGCTATTTTGTGTAATTCTGAAAAAGTACCAATCGATAATTACTAATAAAAGTGTTTTTTTCAAATTGTGGAACAAATAAGACACAGTGTGAAGCTTATCTAATCACATTAGATGGTGAACCACTACCTTAATAAATCTAAATTGATTAGAGAGAGTTGGAAATACTCTAACAAAGTATTTGAATTCAATAAAGTTCATTAGATGACAATACTCACACGAAATTTTGAAAGTAAAATATTTAAATAATAAATCTCTAGAGGTTAAGTTATGACAACAATATGTGATTTCATTTAATTGGTAGCTAATTTGCGTGAAATTTTTAAAATATTACCACACGTACGCCGTGATAAAAAGTAAACCGTTACAGAACCAATTTGCGTTTAAAATAGGCTACTTTTCAATACGGAATTACACAAATAAGAATTATAAACTTGAAAAACGTAAATTATCACAAAAACTAACATTAAAAATTTCCCTTTAGTCGACTAACTGTCCATCCTTATCTAGTTGGAGCATGGACAGGAATCAACAAAAATATTGATTAACTTTTCTAAATTGAAATCCTGTGAAGAAGTAGTAAATAAGTAAAGATTTAAATAAAAATGTATGCAATATTTCCAATTGTCTAAGTTTTATTAATACAAGTTTGCCCCAAGTTTAATTTTTATAAGGTAATACTTTGACTAATAATTTGTAATATATATTACAAATTACTCTCAAAGTACACCTAAAGAATTAAAATGTTATATGAAAAATAATTTATATTATTTATTGTAGAGGTAACTGCCAAAAGATAAGACTGTTTGTTATAATATTTTCAAGAAATGTCCTCTACACATATAAACTGAATTTATGGTACACATTCTGGAGGAATAAAGAGAAGCCAAGGAGCAATAAAACTGTCAGCACATAAACAACTTCTTATTTTCTATTGTCTTAATTTTTTATACTGAACTCCTTAGTCTTAAAGTCGCAATAAATACTGTAAAATGGGAAAGAACGTCATAAATCTGAAAAGTATTAGATGTAGATGTTAAATGGTACTATATAAGAGAATGTTTACAATTTAGGTTTAATGATAAAAATGGTTTTGTTGTATATAAATGTATTATATCTCACGTATCTCATAGCAATACCATAAGTATAAAAAACAGTATTGGAACGATTAAGGAGTTTTATATTTTAAATATAAAATTGGTATTGATTCTACTCATTCTAGTGATTGAAGTTGTACAATTACCTTTATTTACATATATAAATATTTTTCATTTTATGCTTATTTTAGGCTCCCAATCTAATTGATATATACATTCATTCGCCCTTAGTGTTGTTTTCTGCTAAAGAGAATTGGGTTTAGAAAATACATTCTATGTGTCTTTGGTAATAATTCTTCGCTTTAACAACAGCTCAATAAATTTATTCCTTGTATTGCTCAATTGTTGCTTGTTTATATTACCATAAATTTTCACATATTTACCATTCTTTTGTTCGTGTAGTTAAGTAAAGAATAATAAATTCGTAATGTACAAACATGGTATTATTTTCTTTTTGGCAAATATGGAAACTGTTATTTTAAGAACTGGTATTCTTTAACTCAATTATTCTTAAGACATATTAATTGATACTTACCACATTTTAAGAATTCGATTAAATTTTCTAGTTAAAAAAATTGAATTTTTTCATACAGAATATCTTAAAAAATGAACAAACTTTATCATATGGTTTATTTTCCATGTTCAAACCCATGTTTTTCTTGTATACAATAAGAAAGTATTGACATACTCGTATTAAATAAAAGTTATTCAAAAGTTTGTTATTAATTCCTTGTAACACCTTTATAAAAGAGATAATTCCTAGAATATACTTTTCTTCGACAGTTTTTGTGTCATTTGATAAACTTTTTAGAGAAAGTTGGTAGATGGAAGTTCAGAAACATATTTTGCTCTATTTCTTTTTATTGGCGTAATCAACAAAGGAAGATATTGAAAGAGAATGTGATTTTTTTTCAACTATTATGTTACAATATTGTTATTAATTATTTTGTTCAGTTTCCTTCAAGCGATCTAATCCCTCCAATAAGTCTTCCAACAAATTTTGGTTTAAAAACTTTAGCAAATTTATTATTTTTATATAAAATGTAAATATTGGGAAATAAATATTTTATATGATTTTCAAGGATTTATACGTGTATTTTAATACAGATTCTCATTTACATATAAAAGATAATTAAAGAGTTCTATAATTATTTAGTTTGGGATAGACAGTTAGTAAGGTAAAGGATCAGTTTATGATGAAATTAGTGCTAGTTTTTATAATTTTTATTTGAAAGATACTATAGATGAATTAAATCCAATTTCAAATGTGATGTTGAAAAAGCAATATTCAACCTATATAGTCCAAATACGACGGGCACTTTATGACATTTTTCGGCGATACACATTAATGAACAAAAACTATGCCCATCTGGCGATATTTGCTAAACCATAATTACAAATACTTAATTATGATGACACTTCACTTTTATCTATCATAAAATTTTCTAATATTTATAAAATTTTACAATCTCAACAATTACTTTAAATTCCGTTTGATAAAAATTGCACAATACATATATTAAAAGAAATTGAATAAAATGTAAATGTGAGTTTTTTCAATTTAATAATTTGGGACTGAATACTTTAGGATATTTATAACACATTTTATCAATATACAACATATTTACTGTATACACTTTTCATTTCAATATCAAAAGTATGTATGTTATATGCTATTTTTAATAGTACATTTCAGTGAGGTTTTCATCCATATAAAAAAGTGAATTATTCAATGTGAAAAAAATAGCGCATTGCCACCAGAGGATTTATTTCATATTGTATTTACAACATAAAAATGTTAAAGCTCTGGGAAATTCCACAGTGAAAATTGCCCTATTGTAGTATGATTTATAATGCCGATTTTAAATTTTTAACGATGTAGTGTTGAGCTGAATAATTCCGATGAAATTTTAATTATTCGATCGGGTTTTAAAGCCGTTTTTTATTCATGTATCGTTTATTTATTATTTATTTATTTATTTATTTTTTTATTGTTTACAATCAAATGATTATTACAAGTTTTAAGTATTTACAATTGGTTTTGTTTTCTCTCTCTCTCTCTCTCTCTCTCCCTCTCTTTTTTTTTTTTTTAAAACTAAATAGTAGGCTAAACTAAGTTAAATTACATTGGGAGCTCAGCATGGTGATTATTTCCCTCCAATCGAGGGTCGGGGGAGACTGAAAAGGAAAATGCCCATTCGACGAACTCCAGTATGTATCGTTTATTAATTTTAGTTTGTTTTTAAGAATTTTTTTTAAGTTATAAAAGAATTTCTATTTTTAAATGTTCACTAAATTTTTAAAACATAAAATTTTCCAAATAACAATATTAAATTCATACACGTGCCAATAAATTTTCTCCTTTTTTGATTGCATCCCGTTTCAAAGCTTTTAGGGTTTAATATGAATATGTAAATTCCATGTTAGTAAAATGCGAATATGTACAAGAGCAGGAAGTATTTATGAAAGAAACAAAGCGAGAGAGAAGGTCTAGATAAGCATATTTATATATACTGTTATATGTGTAATATATGTTTGGACAATGAACTGTAAATTATTTTGAAATATGTACATTTAGGAAAACGTTAAGTTACATATTACAAAATATATGGCATTTTTTCATCATATTTTAATCTGGGTATATACTATATAGTATTTACTGCAATTAATTGAACTGTAAGTAAATATGTAATGAAATGGATTTATTTACACTCAAATAAATTGAACATTATCGATGCAATTTCCTTTCATCAAATTCTATTAATTATTGCTAATTTGATTTTCTGTTTGATCAATTCATTTGAAAAAGTAATAAATTATTGAAAATTGCAACGTAAATTGTAGTGTCACAGTCAACTTATTTAATGTTGAATTACTTTGTTTTCCTTCCTTTTCATCCCAGCAGGGGGGCATAGGGCACTTCCAAAGCAAGCTTTGTCTGTGTTTCGTTAATCATTCTTAATTGGAATGAGTGATTAGCTCATAGCCAATCTTCCAATATTATTTCACACCGAAAACTTGTTTTGTGTACTATTTTCTATGAGATGGTGTACTGGACACCATTCTCTTCCACAATTAACTCGTTCATTCAATGGATATTGAAAGATAGGATAGGAAAGTTAGGATATTATTAATTTGAATAGAAATTTCGTCAAATACAGAATTGTAAACGAATTAAGAAAGAAAGGAAAAGAAGGTTATTAGGAAAGCGTAGCTTGTTAACTATGATCGGGACTTGAACCTTGGACCTCCTGGGAGTAGATCAAGTGCGCTACCAACTCGACCATAGAGACAGATTGTATTAAATTTAATTTTGCCTAGCCGCAAATTGATCAACATTAAACGGTCCGCGCGCGTTTAAATTACACGAACACGTACGTACAGAACATTTGACTCTATTGATTGAAACCCTTTTTCAGAAACCGTTAAGATTTCAGATCGATATGATCGACAAAATCAGCGACTGAAAAGGTAACGTATTATGTGGAATTTCTTTACCGTAAGTATAAACATATTGAAGACAATATATTACTTAACATATGAAATTACTTAAAAATTAAAAAAAAAACTGTTTCAAAAAAAGTTTTCATACGCAAAGTTTTTATGAGTTTACAAAATTTAGATCCTACGAGGGCGGATCAATAAGTCTGTGACTTTTTTTTTTTAATGAAATACGGGTTTTTAGCCAAAAAGAATGTTTATTTGTTAAGAACATTCTTCTATATCAGTGATGGGCAAACTACGGCCAGCCGAGGTAGTCAAACCAGCCCGCGCCATGATTTTAAAAACCATATAGAGTAAATTATATATATTAAAATAAAATATTTTCTGTGTAAATAGAAGAAAATTTTATTTTTGAAGTACGGCATATAAGCATATAATACTATGGAATATAAAAATAAAAAGATAGTTTGCCATACTTGAAATTATTTTCTTTGTTTTCAATTTTTTGCGACCCGCCAAGATAATTTGTGTGTTTGATCCGACCCGCCGGGATATTTTAGTTTGCTATCCGGCTCTCCTCTTAAAAACTTTGCTCATCACTGTTCTATATCCTTACTCTTAAAATTTTAGCCAGATCGGACTGGTATTTTTGTTAAAAACGAGTGTAAAAGCGAGTGTCTGAAAAACTGCCTATAAGTTCTTGATTCATCTCACTTCACAGTTCAGCATTAAACTTTTAAATATCAAATGCTTATTTCTTTAAATTGAGTAAATCCTTTTTAGGCGATTGGGCAGTATTTTTTTGCTTAGGACCACACTGGCCGGTTGCATTCCACTATTCGACGGTTTAATGACTTTAGTGGGTATCAACAGGTTCATGGTTTATCAACAATGCCAAAATGATGAAAAAAACCATTTGGATTAGGATTAAACTGCATCAAACTTATCATAAACTAATATCACTGTGTGCTTGTTGCAAGAATGAGAAATCGCGGCATACTTTGCATGGCTAGATGTCTCATTTCCAATATTCAACCGTGATAAGAACTATGCAGTGTTTTTAGATGCCTATTAATCCAGCTATCTGAAACATTTTCTTAGGGTTTACTTATACAAAGTTCTGGGTTATATCACTTTCTTCTCAATGGGAGCCGTTTTCGGGGTGATTGGATACGGCTTAATAAAAACCGACGTTGACGCATAATGAAACTTTCATTCAAAAAGTCACGGACTTATTGATCTCCCCTCATATATTTCACACAATAATTTATTTTATCCCTGATAATGTTTTCTCGCGTCACAATAACTTTGGGTAAATGATATTTTAAAAGTTGTGTTATTCACTGTTATGCAAATAAGTATTGAACATTACATATCTATTGGCATCCAATCCTGTCAGAAGTTAAGTCGCCACTAAGGTCTCCAGAGAGATGGTTTTGAAATATACGAGTAAACAGAATTATTATTACTTTGTAATATTTAAAATACTCTTATATACCACAGAGAGTTTGGCAAGAGAATCCTTATTGGCGTCTCGTTAAAAATTTGAATGAAAACGGTTTTCTCGTTCTCAAAATTTTGTAATAATCTCAAATTATATTTCTCTTCTCTAACAATTTTGCAGCTCTCATCAGAGAATTCTGATGTGGTATAATTCTCATTGAAGGATATGAATCAGCTGTTTGGTGTTCCCAACAAAAATTATATTCCCTCTTTCACACTAAAAACTGATAATAACGCTTTTCATGATATTAGATTCGGAAATAAATACTTGCGCTCTTAACACATTTTAAAATTAGAACTAAATTGAAAATCTTAATTTGGACGAGTTCTTGTCCAAATATAGCCAATCTTAATCATTAATAAAATACAGAAAGCAGAGGTGATTATAATAAATGAAGGTTTTTAAAAAATGTCTACACCTGTTAGTACGTTTTCGTACATCTGTACAATTAACTAATCCATATTTTTTATATGTGAATCGCTTTCTTCGCTCATCCCACCAATCACTAACTAAAATCTTAAACTTAATTTTTTTATATTAATTTTTGTATTTATTTATTTTGGTAAATTAAATTGATAAGCAATAATTTATATCAATAAATAAGGGTTTTCCTACGTCACTATCAGCTTTGCACATAATGAATGGTTAATAAATAGCTGATAGTGACCTCAAAATGACCGCGACAACTCTACACTGTTGATCGACGGGAATGTTCTACCTTTTTCTTATTATACCAAGCGTATAAACGATATATCATTCAAGGAATTAGGTTTTCCTCAGCATTTTCACATTCAATGCAAAGTACGTGTATATGCAATATTGTTTATTTTTTTCAAATATAACATTTCGTCTTGTTTATCTTGTTTAATACACATATCAGCAATAACTTTTATATGCAAAAGACGTTCTCACAATTTTTGCACCGTGGATAGTTAGGCATTAAATAATGGGAAATAGTACCAAAATTTTCAAGAAATAATGACTATCGACAGCTGTCCTCTTTGTGCTTTGCTGGATTGTATATTGAAACAATAGAACAGCTAATAAAGTCGCAAGCTCGGATAATATTTTCATCATAGTAGGTTTTTAGGCTATTACCGTAGCTAACGTATTTAATCCGAATGGTACTATTTTAGAGATCAATAAATTGTTTTGAGTTTGGACGAAGTATTTGCAATTATTGTTGACATACAATTTTGATTTGTTAAGAGTAATATTGTGTATGAGAGTAGGCGGTGCCTTTAAATTGACGTTTCGGGGTTTTGGTCAGT